>JAUYWI010041674.1:0-18168 GCA_034780595.1 Parotoplana pacifica
TGGAATCGTATATAGCTACAAAATGTAGCTGTTACCGGGATGGCGTAATGCGATTTACTCACCTGGATAAGGGTTAACAAAAGGAAATTTCAAAAAATGTATACCTAAAATATGTAACAAAAACCCACTACACAAAATTGACAACTCACAGTGACTAAATCTTACACTGGAAATAATTGTTGTTGATTTATTTCTTTATTTACTGACATGCCATCCAAATTTATCATACTTGTCTACTCATAATTTTCCTTTACTTTTAACTAAGTCCTAAGTATGACAATTAATTTATGTGTATAAAGAAAATGTCAGAATCTTAGGAGCCATTTTCTGTTGAAGAACAAAATCTATTTGTTGATGGCCCTTAAGCTGTCTGCATTGACAATAATATTTTAAGTATTGTCCAGATCAGGAAATTAACCAGCTAATATCAAAATGACAATTTAATATATAAGTATAAAAATAGTTAGTTAATAGCAAATATTAAAATGTAAAACAGAACTAGTATATATGGTATGCTATACATTTGATAGATTTTGTGTACAGTATGTGGCATATTCTTTATAATATATAAATGCAATGAATTATTCAGGGTTGCCACACAACTGGGAAAACTCCATTATTTCAGACATTTGGATTCCTGACTGGGAAAACTATTTAAAAAACAGTTTAATTATAGGACATCTGGGATAGCTCCTAAATTATTACATTGACAGTGGTGTGGATATTGTGTCCTTAATACAATCTGTTTCTCTTATGTCAAAAGTCAGAATATTCATGCTACATGGCTTATTAAACAGTGTTGTTCTACAAATAATTAAGACTTATATCTAAAATATTGATTATTTAAATTTAACATCCTAAAATTAGATTTGAGATTGTAGTAAAATGGTAGTGTTGTACAAAATTTAATCATATTATGAATGTTATTTTATTTTTAATTTTTAGCCAAATTTTATCATTTTTGATTTGCATATTTCTGAAGGTATTCTATAAACTTTTTCTTTTTTGGATAGAAATTCTATTGATTGACTAATTTTAATAACATACTATTATAACCATGTTTATATTCATTAATAACTATATTTTATGATAATAATACCTATTCCACAAGTTTATCATGTTTTTGTTTACTAAAAGTCATTATACAGAGTATATTTATATTTGTTTTTTTCATATCTATTACTTTTAAATGTATACAAACACTTAGGTATTTAAAGTTTTAAACCATTTAAGACATAAAAACTATACAATTTTCTGAAACATTTGAATAATGGTTTTTATGTGATTATCCCAATTAGATTGTCAAACTTCATTATTTTATTTTTGTATGTCAAGGTGACCTTTTTAAAATAGGTCATGCCATCTTATTAGTGTGATGGTATACTAAATTAAATTTTATTAAATGAATTCTTTTTATACATATTGAGTTACCTGTTCCAACAAACAATTGTTTTATACATACCATTTTAAGTATATTATGTACATGGATATGTCAATTCAATAAATTCTTTATGTTATGATTAATGACATATATAGGTAGTATTCCTTTTGAAGAACCAGAAAAACAGTTTATATAGAAGTGTGTCTACACTAATAGTTTGCTTAGGATATCATTTTAGATATAGTTTCACCTATTTTACAATTGTCCAAATTAATACCAAATACATGGATGAAGTTTGTTAATGTTGCCTGCCCCAAAGGTTTGACTATCCTAATGGGATGTCTTAAGTTGGACTTTGACATAAATTCTTTTAAAACACCCCAAAAAGTGTTATGTATGTTAATTTCCTGTCCCTTACAAGATAGTATTTTTTATGTTCATCCAATTGATTTAAAATGTACAGTATAGGCTTCTGGTAATGTTATAAGCATTTAAAAAATGACATGGTCCTACATTCATGGGAAGTGGGTGTTCATATAATCTTATGTTATTTATGTCAAAATTATATTATATTTCATGCCTGTAGCTAGGGGAATGGGGTGAAGCATGGCATCCCTCCTAGTGATATGGTGCCCCTCTTATACCAGTGAGTTGACCCTTATAATACTAATTTGGTGCCTCTTGAAAACAAATTACATGCCTTTGCTTGAAGTTAAAACAAAACTTCATTGCTATCATCTTATTTCAGAGTTTTCATATGTACATATTCATGTGCATATTCTCTAAATTTTGTAAATAATAAATAAGCCTACATAATTCTGTGTCTAATTCCGTTTTTTTGCACAACAGTTTTTTAAATGTATGTTTATATTTTTAACATTTCTAGCTTTTGTGTAATTATTTGCAGAAAAGGCTATGGACAGAATTTAACTTCTGTAGTGCAGATAAGTTCCAGTTTTGCATTTAAATTAAAACCCAGTTCTAACCAAAATAGGAAATTGTATTTGAAAGCAAAAGGAACATGACTAATAATTTTGTGGTACTAATGGTAATATGGTGTATTTGTATGTTTTTATTGAGGTAATTATTGTTATTTCTGGTTATGTATTTTACTGTGTTCTGTGTCTATATTTAATGTAGATTTACAAAGGTTGGTTTAATTTATTATCTATCTATCTATCTATAGTGTTCTGCTGAATCAGTTATTAGGCATGTTCAATTCTATGGCATCCACTTTCTCCATTCTTCTTGGTTTGATGCCTGGTCCATCAATTCTCTATAAATGTTTGGTTTGAACTCTTCTAACATTCCCTTTCTTGGTTTTCCTCTTCTACGTTTCCCCAGAAGTTGACCTTACAGAATTGCTTTGACCATTCCTTCTCCACATATTATATGTCCAATCCAATCCTTCTTTTTTCTAATTATTGTTTCCAACATGCTGCGTTTTTCTTTGATTTGTTAGAGTACTTCTTGGTTTGTCTTCATGTCTTTGCATGTTATCTGTTGCATTCCTCTCCAAATTCACATTTCTAGTGCTTCAATTTTCTTCTTGTCTTTTTCTTGCAATGTCCATGTTTCTGCTCCATATAGTGCTATACTTCATACAATTGTCTTCACGATTTTCTTCTTAGTTCTAGTCGTAATGTTTCTTTTTCTTCTTATAAATGCCGTTTTGGCCATTGCAATCCTTGCGCGGATTTCATTACTGCACCTTCCATCCAATGTGATAATTGCTCCAAGGTATTTGAAGGTTTTGACTTGTTCAACTTGTTGATTGTTAAGTGTAATGTTCATTTGATCCTGCCCATTTCTTGAAACTCACATTACCATTGTCTTCTTTATGTTTATTTTCATGTTGAAATCCTTCTCTTTTCTATTTAAGCTGTCTACAAGGTTTTGTAGTCCTTCTTCTGAGTTTGCTATCATTATTATAAACTTTATGAATATTTGTTTTATTAGTTGATTGTTATTCTTCAGTTTAAAAAGTTAACATTCCATCATTAATTAGTTTATTTGTTTTAGTATAATGGTTATTTGTTAGAAGAAGCAGCAGCTAATGTGTGTTTGTTATTTAAATTATGCCTGGTGATCACCATCTTGAAAGCAACATGTCTACCTCAATAGTCAGTGCACTATCGTCAAGTGCGGACAATTTTGGTAACAACAAGAGTGATGTAACTTCTGATATTGGTTTATCTACTGGTGGTAATCTTCAACACTCGTCATTGACTAATAAAATGTCAGACATTGCTGAGGAATCTGTGGACAGTTTGACATCTAAACTTTCTAATTCAGACAGTGAGTCTGGAATTGTGTTAGACAAAGGTGATAGAACGGATTCCTTTACAACTAGTGAGTCTACTACCGATAAATTGACTAATATTTCACAGTGTGCTCTGTCCCCGGTTGATGAGATTGACGACGTCGGTTTCAAGGGTGCATCAACGGACACTGCCAGTACCTGTAGTAGTGGCAGTAAGGTCAGTGGTACCAGTGGCCATATGTTTAAAACTAGACATGGACTGGCTCATATTGAGAAAAAAGGAAGCAGTATCAGTGATCCAGGCATTCCCAGACTGAGTGGTTCCTCAAGTGATGATGGAATTGTTGTGGAGCAAAAGAAAACAGTTGATGAGTACATTAACAGAGCGTAAGTGTCTTTTTTTGTATAGATGCGGAAATTATACGCCCATAAATTAGACAGGGTGTCCACACATACATGCATTTTGTGATATACACAAATTATAGCTACACTTGTTTACCATAGACACAAATTTTAAAATTTTTGTATGAATTATTTTTTGACTCAGTAAAGAAAATGCTTGAAATGTTGCAGAAGATTTTGGAAATGTTGTGTGAACTGTTCTGACTTATTCTAAGACTGTTAGATAAAACTATGTAAATTTTGTATAAAATGATCTGATTACTTCTAAAAGTGTTAGATAAACTATTCGGATTGTTGTCCTATTGTATACAGAAAAATGGTGGTTAATACACGGAAAACATTATTGTTACTGTGAACATTCTGATTAGAAATTATTAAAACTATCTACCTATTTACCCCGATGTGAAATTTAAATGAAAATTATCATTGGCCACATATTTTTACAAACTCTTTGTTTTTGAACAGTATGAGAAGAAAATGTATTTTTGCTTGACACTCGAGATTCACAGAAGAAAAGGAAATGAAGCTATTTAAATTATGAAACAAAGAAGCAAGCTAAGAAGAACGTGGCTTAGGGCCCTTAGATTATAAGGACTTTTATCAAAGAAGTGAAGCAACACTATAAGAATCCTTGAAAAATATCGTGCCTACTGTCTTGTAGGTAGGGTAAAGTTTTTTAAACTTTAGTAGTTCATTACAGGTGATGAGGTTGTATATCTGAAGATGATGCAAAACTATTTATTAATGAAATGCATTGATGGTTTTTGTTTTATTAACTTGGGTGCTTCGTGAGCAGCATATAATTTTTATTCATTTTGTTATTTTTTAAAATCTATCTTGCTCAAGTTACTGAAATAGTTAGTTTAATTGGACTGATTTAAATTTTATTCAAAGTAAATTTGATAGGGACTGTTCTGTATATTGCAGGAGTTCTTTCTTGTGATATTTATTAGGAAATTATTGAAATTTTTATTAGTTACATGTTAAAAAACTTATCGATCTAGACTGTTTCAATAGATGTTGCATGTTTCATTAAATATAATCATATCTGAGCTGGATCTATGAAATCTCCACCTGTTAGAAAATGATATTTAAGAACATTATAATATGAGCACGCTATTTAGTATGTGCATCATCGCTATTGTATAGGATTTTATTGGCATTAAATGTTTCCTAAAAGTGACACTAAAAGTAATAAACTGGTTTTTAGCTTATATCTCTTTCTATGGTTGACAGATGAAAATAACACTTTTTCTTCTTTTTTTATTGACTGAATTTGTTTTGAAAGAATACAAAATTAAAATTAATGTCAATTACATATACATATAACTGAGGATTTCAAGGCAATTATATAATTGTTTTAAATTGTATAGGTTTACTACAAATATCCGGAACTTTTTTATATAGTCTAAACTGAATATGTTTATTTAAATATTCTGTTTTTCCGCTTGATTAGTTCGTGTTAAAACTACTTATAACATATTACTCTCATTTTGATATTTTTTAATTATGTGTCCTGTTTTACAAAAGACAAGAATTTTCAAAACTTGTAAATGATTTTGGTGGAAGTTTCAAAAAGCCTTTAACTGTTATTCTGTGGCACTGTTAACAGGCTTACTAATCATGATAAATGTTGACAATTGAATACTTCTTATTTACTCTACATTACAAAATAGTAATTTCTTCTCTTCAGCATACAAGAACGCAAATTGACGGCCTATGAAAAGGTCACGTCCGAATTAGAAGCAGATGAGGTGGTGCGGAAGGAGGTTGACTTGGGCAAGCGGATTGGAATGTATCAGATTTTGGGAAACTTGGGCAACGGAAACTTCTCACAAGTGAAATTAGCCAAACATGTTTTAACCAAAGGTAGGTGGGCATCGATTTGTGCGATCAAGTTTGAGTTTTATTTAGTTTTAGGAAGTTCTAGTTCTTTTTCAAATAAAGCAACTTGCTATCAAAGTTGTTTAAAATTTAGAGCAATAGTACACAATACCAGATTGTAAGAAATTCACTAATTGCAGTATACATATATCGAAAAATCAATTGTTTTTTGTTAATAGTGTATCATGTATTATTACATCATAAACAAAAAATAGGATAAACTGTAATAATCAATAGATCCATCTATAAGGATGAGGTATGTTGGGGATAGATAACGACCGGTTTTTGGTTAGTTCAAGGTTTAGTTTTGTGATATTATGACGTCATCATAGCTCCTAGCTCGAGTTGATAATTTAAAAAATCATAATTTGTTATTTATATATTTCCAAAGTGTTATATTTATGTGGAGAGCAGCAATGGAGGACGGGGGAATGCGAATTAGCAGGCAGAAAACGGAGTATTTGAGATTGAGAGCAGACCCTAAGTCAGTAAAGCATGAAGAGGTCAAAATGTAGGTAGAGGAGTTCAAAACACCTGGGTTCAACAGTTCAGGCAGATGATGGATCTGAGAAAGAGGTGAAGAAACGAATACAAGCTGGATGGGGTCCATGGAAAAGGATAACTGGTGCTATATGTGACAGAAAAGTACCCGACAAGGTGAAAGGTAAACTGTATATGACAATGGTGAGACCAGCAATGCTGTATGAGATGGAGACTGCAGGTTGCAGAGATGAAAATACTAAGTTGGTCTTTAGGACTGACCGGACTTGACAGAGTGAGAAATGAAAGGTGAGGGAGAGGATGATAATTGGAGAATTGAAAGGAAAATTGAGAGAGATGAGGTTCCGGTGGTTAGGACATGTGGTGAGGAGAGAGTTGGACTATGCGTGCAGAAGAGGCAGAAAGATGAAGGTGGGGAAGACACAAAATTAAATGGTAAAACTGCATCCGTGAAGACATGGAGCAGGTGGGAGTCCGAGAGGATGCAATGGATCACAAGAAGTGGAGGAAAAGATTCGCACCGGCGACCCCACCTAAATGTGGGAAAAGCCAGAATAGAAGAAGATGGCAGCAACTTATTATGATTTATAACATGTATTTTTAATTTATAAAGTTGTAAAACCCAAGGTGGATTTACTATTGTACTTTTAAAGGGACAAACCAATTTCTATTTATATATTGGAAATGTTTAGTGATAGGCAGAGATGTAGGAATATACCTAGGTGCATTTGAGAATAATATCATTAACTATTACTGACATCTATTCTGTACGTATTCTTCATTTGCACAAAGATCTATGTGTTTTGTTTATACTAACCTAGCACAGACCTAAATTATCTGTCAATTTCTGAGGACAATGAAGCTTTTAGTAATCAATATAATAAGTGAGTTTTCAGCATCAGGTGAATTCTAGTGCATCTAGTTTGGTTCATGTTTCATTAATATCTCTGTTACTAAGATAAGCATTTTATTAATTAAATATTTAAAACATGTACCCCCTTACTAATATATGTACAGTAGGTACTATGTACCTGATAACTGAAGTCGTGAATTTTGGTAATTTTTATGTAGAAAAGTCGAGTTATATATTCTGAAAGTTTGGAAGTAAATCATTATTGGACATGCCATAGGGTAAAATATGTACATGGAGATTCAACTCCATCATTAACATTGTATTCGAACATCAATATATTATTTGTAGGGTAACAAGCACATTTAGAGACATACTCGTATAAACCAAAATCTTGTTTAACTAAAAACATTCTAAATCTATTGTTAAGTATCTTAGGTTCCACCATAGAGAAATTTATGGTTTACATATTTTTATACGTGTCGATTTAAAAGTACCGAAATTTACTTCTGTGTATAGAGACAAACGTTGATTCTAATTTAGTTTGTCTGGCAAAGTTACTGAATTTTTACTGTTATTTTAAATTTAATCTGTTTAAGACATCCATTTGTGTGTTTGTTCAACTTCTAAGCACACTATTCTCTAAACATTTCTACAAAAAGTTGAAATAAGCATACGAGATTAATATTTCACTTTAGCTATGTAATGTTGTTAATTTTCTTTCACATAGATAGGATTTTAGGCTGTGCTATAGTATATCACCGTTTTGTTACTTTGCTAATATAGGAAAAAATATTTCAAAGTTACCTATATAGTCAACCTGTAGATAAATGTTAACAATAGCACTATGATGGCAAACGTTTTAAATTTGACTTTTTAAGTTTTGTTAAACATCTTGACAAAAGTAGATCCTATATGTAATATAATCGCTGTATGTTTATGTATGTATTATAGCTATACTGAATTGTTTGATGTTCTAATTCTAATTGTGTATTGTTGAAAAAGATTTTTTAAAGTAATTAATGTGGTGTCGCCATTTAGCTCTCGTTTGACTAGCTCAATATGGAGAACTTTCTAAATGTACACGTAGGTTAAACTCATTGTACTAATGAAAAAAGAATGTGCATGTCATCACAATATGTATTAGGTATAGTAGGATAGTTAAGTTACACAAGAGGCATTTTGTTCCTATAAAGTGCATTTTCAACATCTTCTACTGAACTGCAACTTAAGAAAAATACTGGAATTGAGTGATTGTGTGAAAATTTGTTGTCTCGTCTAAATCTCATAATTAGGAAATACAAAGTTTTGTCTTTTAGATGCATGGCGAAGGTAAAAGAGTAGATGGCGAGGGGGTATGACTAGGTACATGCAATTCTGGGATCCTTTGTTTATTTTAATGATTGTGTTTCATCTATCTGACATTTTTGTTTATAACATGAGTGTATGGTATTGTTATCCTAACATGAGCAGATGGTATTGTAATCATAACATGAGTAGATGGTATTGTAATCATAACATGAGTAGATGGTATTGTAATCATAACATGAGTAGATGGTATTATAATCATAACATGAGTAGATGGTATTGTAATCATAACATGAGTAGATGGTATTGTAATCATAACATGAGTAGATAGTATTGTAATCATAATACGAGTAGATGGTATTGTAATCATAACACGAGTAGATGGTATTGTAATCATAACATTACTAGAAGGTATTGTAATCATAACAAACTTGATAATAATATGAACTTTTGTCTTGACGTATGTAAACTCGTCCCTAAGTGATGCAGGTATTCATTTTAAACTAGAACAGCGAAGCAACATTTTTGAATTTTTTTATTTCTTGTGTTTTGTATTAGAAACAAATAGAGGTCCATATTGCTCGTTTCATTATTACTGACAAGTCAGGTTTAATAAACTAATTATTAATAAATTCTGTTTCTGTGTATAAAATACTGAACACTTCGTTTTCAGTTTCCCTCTGTAGTTACGTAAGTTATCAAAACACTTAATTATAGAATTGTGCCGCATTTTGCGACTTAGTTTATGATTTTTCATTAAAATGCAACGTTCGATGAACTACTTTAAATTCGCTATCTGTTTCATTCATTGTTTTAATAATGAATAAATCGTATTAGACATTTTACGAAATTAATACGCAATAGCATGACACTGGTTTTAATAAAATTGAACTCCAATATCTTCTAGAGGTTGAGAGGTTTACTTTCACAATTATAATTCCAAATGTTTTAAATTTTTCATTGAATCAAGATGTCAATTTAGCCAGACTGCTGAGTTTGAATCAAAGTCTGTATGTAAATCACAATCTCCTGATTTCCATATGGATTGATTTAAAACAAAAATAAACTAGTTGATAAAAAAGGTGTGTACTATATAAAACATCTTTTATACCAATCTCAAACCTAGCATTCTTTTGAAATCCCAGAGTACTTACATTTTTTATAATTTTAACTTTTGAAATGATGCCCTTTCTCACCAGAAAGCCTAATATCCTTACGAAAATGTTTTTTCTTCTGTTGTTGTTGTTGTCTTGTGCTTAGACAAATTAGTGGATCATATAATATGGTCTAATTAGTCTGAATTTATGTATAATTTGTGATCTAATAAATAGATGACATTGTTGTCACTTACTTCATCAACTACCTCAATGGTTATATAGAGATAGATAGATAAGAGGATTCCAGTTTAATACTTAGCGATTTACCTAGATCCTTATGAATAATTAAATGTCTTTATTATTTCCTAATTATGAACAAAGAGAACACAGTATTAGAAATAATAGGCTGTGTTTTATAGACATCTACATCCTCGTTGATGTTCATCAAACGAAGTAAGCTTGACTACTTTTTTAAGTCACAGAAACAAAGTATAATAAGTAGAGAAATATGTTCTTTGTAATACAATTCCCCCAATATAGTTCAATTAAGTAAGAAATCTCCTTTTATTAATTATTAGAATATGTATATCTATATAATTTATTGGTAATGAATTCTGTTATTATTATACCAGACTTCCATCAAAGTAGACAATTTGGCTGAAAATGATTGGTTTATGTCTAACGCCAAAGATGCACATGACGTGTGTGGGTATTTTGTTAAACTCCTGAGAATTGTTTCCCCCTAGCTGGCTAACCATTGTTGAAGATTTTTTTTAAATATTGATCCATAAAAATGTTATGACATTTTTGTGAGTAAAACATATAATTTCTTAATAAAATATTAATAAACCAATGGAATTCCTTCATATTTGGCATACCTAGTCTTTATGTGACATGTAGTTAATTAATGTGTCAAGTAAAGAATCGGTAGCTTTATCTAGAGTTAAGAATTGAGGTCCATCAATTTTGGGACTGGACCCACGGCCAACACATTAAAAATCATTTCAAACTACTATAAGTGAGCTAGAAACTAATAAATTGAGCATAATTATCACTTTTGAAAAATAAATCTTTTTTATTGATTGGCCTTGGAATGTTGGCCCTTGTACACCAGGAACCAGATCTGTGATGAACCCAATTTTCTAGTGCATTGTTTCCAATGGGTTTTGACGTCTGTGCTAAATTTAAAACAGAAAGGATGATGGTATTTTATTTTAGAAGATTTTGTAATTTTAATAATATTTTGAAAATGTGCCAATTCAAATATTAATTATTTTCAGCTTAATCGGACCTTGGGAAGTATGCCAACTAGAAAATGTCAAATTTCCTGACTTGATGACGTCATAGGGCCGCTAGCTTAGGCCTAGTATTGATTTTAAAAATATAAAACGGGAATTTTCCGCAGGGGGGGGGGGTAGGTAGCATCGACAACCCCCCACCACCACCCCAAAGTCTACCAGGTATAGAAAAAGCCAAGTCTACCAAGGGATACTTGTCTTTCTAGCGTACGAAAGACAACTCTGCCTCCATTTTTAAGATATGTTTTCCTATAGCTGGTAAGCACACATCTAGATGTTGAGTTTCTTTTCACTGTTGAGCTATCCAATGTACCTTCTGATTGGGGAGCTAGCTGTAATGACATGTGTCTATCAACTTCCCAATTGATTGATGCGAGTTTCACTGTCTAATTTTTGAAAGAATTTTGTTTCCTTTAAATTATTGCTGCAGTTTAAGCAATGCATTTTTTAATTAATAATAATAGCTATACATATACAGATGTTAAAAATTGTACTTTAGTATATGTAGTTGTATTTGTTTCATAAATAATACGTTTATTATTTTGTTTTCAAATTTTCCCACATTTTGTACAATTTATTCAATACAATCCTAAAAATATAATAAAGACCTATTAATTGATTGTTGTTTCTTAGCTTTCTCAGGTGATTACATATGTGGTACTTTCACTTAAATTGGTGTTGTTTTTATCGGTAGTTTGTTTGTTTGTTGGTTTAGTGTATCTATCTGTCTGGCAGAGTTCTGGAAAGACCCTTTTGTCTGACACTGTCAAAACATGTCATATCCCGCGCGTCGAGTTCTTTGTTGATATTACAAATATTCAATGCACACACAATCGAGTTTGTTTTCGAAAATAGGATTATATTTGTTATAGGCAAACATTGGTTTTATTTTAATAATAAAATGTCATTTGAATTTTGATTCCTAGTTAGCGGTAAGCAGTTCAGGATTCTCTTCAACAGCTGATGCCATATTTTTATTTCTGGAGTGGAGGAGGGATTTATTGAATTTCCTTTTCACCTATCCACTATGGATGCATTTTTTCTCTTGTTTCCTGTTGCGATTGCATTTTACCACCATATATCTCTACTAATTCGTGTAATCTGCATCCAGTTTTTGTTAAACTTAGTGTTGGCCATAGCTTTGACTGCTACAAAAGTATAAGTTGATAAGAAAAATATTTTAATTAGATTAAAATAAGGGGCGAGGATTTCATTTTTGCCAATTAAAAATGTTGAAACACCTATAACGATTTAATGTAAAATAGTACCTATTAGTGCTACGTATATTTGATAATTCTATGAACATGAAATTTAATTTCACTGGGTTTGATTTTATTTTCTTAGTGGGCGACGGTTCTGTATGTAGTAGAATACTGACCGCTGAGAGCTTTCAGTAAGCGATCTAATGTCTAGATAGCAAGTAAGAACAATCTGAATTTACTTACAGATAGCCTAACAAAATGGTGATTGTTGATATGAACTTTGACTAAACAAGGTTTTTTTTATAAATTAAAAACTCCTTACATAAATAGTCACTTAAAAATATATGTAATATTACCTAATTCAAACTTTATACCCCTTTTTATATAAATTTTCCGTCTGTAATTTAAAAAGATTTTTACACGCTTTTTTTATTCTTACTCTATCGTGTCTACATTTTACCATTTTAGAGCATGTGGCAATAAAAGTGCTGGATAAAACCAAATTGGATGAAAGAACGCAACGTCTGTTATCGAGGGAGATAGCAAATATGGAGAAATTGCATCATCCAAATATCGTCAGGATATATGAAGTAAGGGCAACATTGTTAACACACTTACCCACCTAATTTGCTAAATACAAGACGGAGGGTGATAATATGTCAGTGTTAATAGCAAAAAGTCGTAAATTATTTTTTTTAACCCTATTTATCCTAACATGGGCCATTGCGGTTAACTTTCATATACAAACGTGCATAAATATTCTTCTTCTGGGTGGATTTTTATAAATGAGGTATCAAAATGACCACAATCAATTTTAGGAAAAGTGAGGATGTTTGAATCAGATGCATTCACATTTGCGATTACAGTAAACAAAAATAGTTGATCACATCGGCCCATGTTGGGCTAAATAGGGTTAATAATGACTATAACAAGTACCTAATAATTTTATGTCTACGAGATGGACAATTCATCGACATTTATGTTGTTTGTCCTTTGATTCAAAGTACAATAGACAACATGAAAAATCCGAGATATATGTATGATATAACAAAGGCGATTATTTATAATTTAGTAGCTGATTCTCGACTTCTTTTAGAAGTAAACTTTAGGATAGTGTATCTATTTTTAGTAAAAACAAATTTATTTTGTATATATTGTTTAATTTAGTTGGTATGCACCGCAGTAGATTTTGCATTATTATAACATTTTGATCCCTGCAACAGGTACATGACGTTGTACAGCGCTGTCTATGTGAAACAGCTTTGTTGTTTGTGGGGGATACAATGGTTGAAACGATCCATTATTGTTGTGCTAACAAATTCTGTATATCATAAAAAGTCATTGCCAGATATACCTACGTGCCATTTTCCATTTATTCGTGTGTCCTTTAAAGCTAAATTAAGCTCGTCTATGTTTTTAGTACAATCGATGCTACAGTAAATTGTTTGATTTCTTTGAATTGGTTTAAATAACATTTACTTATAAATATAATATTTAAAAAGAAACAGTGTATGAATTGGTAATTGAATCATGAAAGTGCTAAATATAACAAACAAGGTTTTCTATGAAACCGCTATCTATTGAAGTGGAAAAAGCAAATTCTTTAGAAAATGAAAATATAGAGTAAGAGAACACTAGCAACATGAATACAATTTGACAATGGAGTTAGGGACATCTATTAAGAAGAATCATGAAAATTGGTTCTGTACTTTTTGTTGAATCACTAAAGTAAGAGGTAACTAATTGTAATATACATTGTTGGTTGACATAATAAATCAACCTCTAGGAAAATATTGCATTGTTGCTATATGAAACCATTAGTTTTGAATAAAAAAAGCTATAGCAATAGTCTACTTAAAAATAAAGTATTTTATAAGATTGTAAACGAGAACATTATAAACTTTCATGTAGTGAAAACCAAATTCAAAACTATTCTTTATTAATGACGTGAGTGGTCTTCAAACATTGATAAATTTCAATATTCACACATGAAAAAAATCAATGATCATAAACACGTTTTTCTAACACAATCTCTATGAATTAATCGTGTTTAAGACCATCGACTTGTTGTGTCTGAATATTGAAATTTACCACTTTTTGAAGTTAACTCACGCCGTTTAATAATGGATATTTTTTTATTTGGTTTTTACTACCTGAAAGTTTAGAATGTTCTCGTTCACAATCTTATAAAATATTTTATTACTATGTATAATGTTTTCTTTTATATATTTTTGGGGGTTCAGTTGTTATATCAACCAGGGTGTATGTGTGTGGTTACCAAGTAATATCTATTGCCCATTATCTAGTTCTATTCCCTATTCTGCAGGTGTTGGAGACAATATCGCGGTTGAACATGGTGATGGAATATGCGCTGGGCGGTGAACTTTATTCGAAAATCACCTCTGAGGGCCGCCTATCCGAGCCCATCTCTCAGTTTGTGTTCGCCCAGATCACGGCCGCCGTGCAACATATGGTGAGCTATGTTCGCTTGTCAACAGTTCACTTGTGATAGAATGACCTACATACATATATTGCACTGCTTTTGGGTGTGTTTTTTCCCATTTTTAATTTTGTGGGATGGGAGGGGCAGGTGATAGAGTGTTCGGGTCCTACAAGACTAAGTCGTCTCTTTCTTTGATTTTTTATTACAATGCATTGTACCATCCCGGATACTTGGAACTATTTTTAGCAATAATAATTCTAGTTTTTCCAGTCCAATATCGTACTAGCGCATCAAATTTAGAAAACGTACTTTAAAATTAGAAGTTTACGCAATGAAATTAGAAAAGTAAACGCATATTTCGCAGGTAGGATTTTCAAATTAGAAATTATTGAGGATTGTTATTTAAAATTGCTTAACTAATCAGACAAATACATAAATTAGAGCACAATAATTTTAGTGACCATGCAGAAAAAAATTCTATAAAGACAAGATACGATTAGTGGTTGCCCATAAGGGTGAATGATTACGTTGATATTACCCGTGTATTAAGAATAAAAGTAACAACAGCTTGGTTCATCATCAGAAAAAGTGGTCGAGGTGAACCACCAATAGCTTGCCCATGAGGAGGAGGAAGCGAAAATAATGTTCGCCTTGCTGAGGATATGAAACGACGTCCAGTAACAATTGTAGAGGGTAATCCAGCCTGCACTTTAAGACACATTCAAGAGCTAGTTGGAAATGGCACACAAATTCAGTTGAGTGTGACTACTTTGGCCAGGGGGTTGATAACAACAAAGAAGCTTGATGATGCTCCAGTTGACGGAGATGATCGAAGAATGAAACTAGAAAGAGCCCAATATGCTGCCCAGTGGTTCCATGAGTCAGCAAGAAGGCAATCCAAACATGATCTACATACATTGATGAAACAAACTTCAATCTGTAAAAGGCTGTAAGGGAAGTCGTCGGCAGTCGGGGTCCAAATCTCGATCTGATTATGGCGATTTCACCAACTGCTGGCCGGGTATATTACACTTCGTTCGTGGCACAATGGATGCCGATAAATTCTCCACCTTCATGGACAACCGTGATGAAGTATTCTGTGCTGAATTCACAGCCAACTTCATCTTGGATCATGCTAGTCCTCACAACAATGCTACGATTAAGAAATTGCCTCTTTATTCTCCGTTGCTCAATCCGACTGAGAATTGCCAAACTCACGGAACCAGATGTTCAAAGACGAGTCAGAAATAGACAAACTGTTGCAGACTCTTCTAAAATATCGAATGGCTATCTTGCATGGTAGTATGCAAGTAAATTTGGGAGACCGACTAGTCCTAACTGCTCAAAAATATGAGGGCTGACACAGAAGGTCATTCCGTTATGTGGCTCCATTTTTTGCTGAACAAAACATTCTAATGTGAACATGTACTTCTAATTTGAATACTCTATTTGCTTCATAATTTACTATTCGAATAGGAATGTGTTTTTTCTAATTAGAATAATAAGCACTATGTTACGAGACGAATTTGAAAGCACATTATCGGAAACAGAAAGTTTGGTCGTAATATTCATTTGGTAAACTTATTACAATGATTATATTCTAATATTTAGTCGGAAAACACTACACCCCCGGCCATTAAGAATACCACGCCCTGTCTAACTGTATGTTAAGTGAGTGATTTTGAAGAATATTCTAAAAGTGAGAGATCTGTGATAGACCTACTTTATTGTCTTTTTCGAAGGATTTCGACTCTTTTTTTCTAATTGCTTTATTTTGAAGAAAAGGTTTTAAACAAATTAAAGTTTACCGGAGAAAATGAAGTGAGTTGGTCACAGATCTTTCATTTTTAGAATATTCCTCAAAACTAGTAGGTTTCAGATTCAAAATGGCTACTTCTTCTGAAAAGTGGTCTTAATATGACCATCTTTATTAAACACTCAGTAAGATGTAGGGGGAAGTTTGATCATAATTCGTCAAATTGTTGCCTATTTATTGATTGTTTTAGTTGGGATTTCTTTGTGAGGATTAGTTAGGGCGATCAGTAACGCATTAGCTGAAATTGATTTTCTAAATGCCATATTTATAGAATTTCAAATAAGAGGTACATATATTTATCTGCATTGGTAAGCTAATGACATTCCATATGGTCTCTCATTAGATTCAGGGATTTGTCATGCGGAAATATTGATTTCCCAACAAGATTTAGCTGAGCGAATAATTCTCCGGCTTTAATTTGAAATTTGATGTTTCGTTGCACCTGTGCGAATTTAAATAAAAGTACAAGAAGCCGCAAAGTACAGAAGAGAGAACAGTACAAACCATTGATTTTATTATTCAAAGGTTAACATTCCTAATGATCCAGGAGTGTAATTAGCTTGTTAAAACGCCTAGGTGATATTCATATGGAGTCTATTTTTGGAAAAACATCGGTTGGAATTCTGGTCAATTTTAAACTTTGTATTCTTTAGTCAATGGACAAATGTTTTTATTTTTTCTGTTGAAATTCTAAGATTTTGTGTTTTATTGTTATTCTCAAAAGCTTTTATGCATTTGGTTTATGAAAAACAGCTTCTTATTATAAAGTTTGCTATTTCTCTAAACATGTTTCAATATCAAGAAAACTGTTTTCAGGGTTGTTACCCAAATACAATATAGTATGAATATACCCATCATGAGACATATTTAGGTGTATTGGATAATTAAAATGTCTGTTTTTGTATCATGTGGAATGATATTAAGGTATCCTATCTCTTTTTCATCTTGTTTTTAAACATTTTCTCACATGAAAAGAAAGTAAATGTGGGAATCCTGGATGTCTTTTTAAATCTGCTTGTAGAATCTATGTTTTTTCTGTATAGTATCATAATGGTTCGTACATTTATAATTAGAGGTGAGCAGCTTGTAAATTCTGTGTACTACCTCATGGCGCCGCTATTGAAGCCACCTTGAATGTTACTGAGTGCTGGCACTTTCCTAAATTTTTATGTATCAATTTTCATAAGCTTTGTGGATTGGCATTATTTTGTGATTCGGTTCGTGGAGACTTTCAAACTCATAATTGTGTGGAACTATGATCCCTAATACTATTTTAGAAGGCATTTTAGTTTGGCTCATAGTAAAAAAAGTTCGTACACGCCCCCAGGAATATATCTCCAACTAATATTGTTTTTAAACGTTTTTTGAAGGGTGCAGCACTTTTAAAACCATTCCCACGTACGGGCCTTGGTTGGATGACCTAGTTCGACTAGTTGTGTGTTATCTATATAATATACTCATCCACTACAACATACATATGTGCGTCCTGTAGTCTATACCGGTTGACTCTCCCGATTTTTTAAACCATTTTATGATTATATAAATAGAAAATAAATCAGTCTCATACGAACGTTTTCGTTTATTGCAAATACACTTCGTCAGGCATATTTAAATGTTTACAAAATTATAAATAACAAAATTAGTAGAGTAAAAGAGTATAGAGTAATATAATAACTAAATAATAAGAGATTAGAAAATTTTAAGAGAGAAATAAGAACCAGAG
>JAUYWI010041785.1:0-18166 GCA_034780595.1 Parotoplana pacifica
GAAGTATCATGTATTCAAGTTAGAGGTGGATGTCATGACATCCTTCCATAGAAGTATCATGTATTCAAGTTAGAGGTGGATGTCATGACATCCTTCCATAGAAGTATCATGTATTCAAGTTAGAGGTAGATATCGTGTCATCCTTCCATCACTTCTTTCCATAGAATTATCATGTATATTTAGGTTGGATGTGTATATCATTACCATAATTACCGTTTCTGTCATTTTGTTTCTAAAAGACAATATGCAGTTAAACAAACCATTATTTAGTAAAATCATGATGTGTTGTGTGGAGGTTGTCAATTGGGTAGATATGAAAGACTTTGTTTAAAAATTATTCAAAATCTTCGGTGCAGAGAATTTAGTAAAACAGTCATGTATGGGACATGTATCTTGCGTCTTAACAGTGCTGATTGTAATAGTACTACAATTCATTTAACAAAAGTTGTTTGTCTTGCTCTGCATTGCATAAAAAATCATTCTAAATCATTTTAAGAGTACAGGTATCATTCATTACTGGAAATGATGATGGGCCCGAAGCAGAACTGGTGAGACAAGAGCTATTTTTAATCATCCATCCCAGGACTGTCTACTCACAGAAATACACTTCACTTTAGGCCCGTTAATACTTTCCATTTATTTATGCTCATAATTACAATATAACATGTGTTTTTATTTCAAAACATATGGTTTTAGACAGGCCTATATTATAGTTTTTTATTAAAACAATTATTTGTTACACTGGAAACATTCATTGTCAGAAATATTAAATAAATCAATATGCGAGCGATGATGGCATTAGGTGCAAAATGTAAAGTATGTTCAAATTGCTATGTAAGTTAACCAAGCGATCAATAGAATTTCCAAAAATGTTTGATTTCTTTATTAAATTTTCAATAATCAATATTTTGTGGAAAATCGATTTTTAATTAAGAGTTTGTGCTAGTGAACAAATTTGAAATTATTGTACATACTTTAATTGTTAGACTTGATACCGTCATGGGCCTCAATCAATCACTGGTTCTAAATAAAGGTAACTATTTCATAATTTTTACAAACACAATAATATAAAAAAACATAATTCTTTGTTTGACATAAAGTTGCAGAAAACGACGCATGAGAAGTGTATCGAACTTCTTAGAGTGATATTTTGTAAACTCCAACTAAAGAAACACAATCAAAACAAACTATAAAAAAATGTATTCAATAATTATATAAACAAAATCTACTGACTGATTTGTACAAGCGAACCACAATAATTATGCGCCACCAATACATAAAATAGGCAAAAAGAAATTATTAACGGAACAACATAAGAGATGACACTTTGATATAAATTTCCAAAATGAGAAAAGTAAGAATAATATAAACTCCATAAACTCATTTTACTTATTCAAAATAATTTTTTAGAAATTTAAAACTAAACAGAGATCGCTTCGATATTTTGTGTAAAAGTATATTTCCGAACAGAACTGCATATTGTATAAAGGCAACTATCTCAAGATTGAGTAATTCAAAAGTGCCAGTTAAAGCCTCTAATTTGCTAACGGGATTTACAATAATTTGAAGATTTTATTTTAATAAATCATTTTTGTAAAAATGACATTCACTGAAAACTGCCATTTGTGTGAACACTTATGATTGAGCACACACTGTGGGTAGAATGATAATTTTCATCCTGTAACCAAATCATAGGTATTATTAAAACAAAATTCTTGAATAAAAATCCGTTAACTGCTAAAAAAAGTATATATAAGTATAATGACATTTCGAGGTTAAACCTCCTTATCAAATTATTGGAATAGTATTTAACAAATTTAAAATTATCTGAATCAAATTAAAATATTATATATATAGATATCAAAATAATAAAACTATGCGGAATTTGAAGAATAGATAAAGTTAGAGTAATAAAGGGGTGATGTCATTTATTACTCTAACTTTATCTATTCTTCAAATTCTACATATGTTTATTATTTCGATATCTATATATATAATATTTTAATTTGATTCAGATAATTTTAAAACTGTGAAATACTATTCTAATAATTAGATAAGCAGGTTTAACCTCAAAAAATCATTATAATAATATACAATATTTTTAGCAGTTAAGGGCTTTTTATTAAATAATTATTACTAAAATTAAAATGCTGCTTAGAGTGAACCACATTATTTCAAAAATATGTTGACTGAATTGTACAAGTGAACCACAATCTTAGAGATATTTAATGTATACAAATGATGTAGGTAGATAAAAATGTTGGCGAAACAATTTACGAGGTGATAACTATGTAGATATAATTTTACAAAATGGCAGAATTAGTCATCTTTAGTAAGAAAAGAAATCACAAATGAAACTCGAAATACAATGCCACTTCTTATGCAGTGAAGCAAACTTTTCATTCTGTTTTGAGATTACTAATGCAAAAGG
This sequence comes from Parotoplana pacifica, assembly GCA_034780595.1. NCBI lineage: Eukaryota > Metazoa > Platyhelminthes > Proseriata > Otoplanidae > Parotoplana > Parotoplana pacifica. The sequence goes on from JAUYWI010041785.1 coordinate 2,432, forward strand.
AACAAAATCTAGAGAGAAAATTATTGTTGACAGCAGCGATCCTTAATTGTTGGAACATTAGTGATGAAAAGTTTTGCACGCCTAATGTCGCTAGTTTTGAACGGAAATGTTGATGTTACATTTCACCTACCTCGGTATTAGGCACCAAAAACACATTTTATTTACTTACTCAAAATATTAGGAACATTTCTGGTCTGTATTTTTTTGGTCTGTATCGGTTGACTTAATTTTATAAATAAACTATTAAGGCTACATTGATATGTCATATTGTCGGTGACATTACATTTTCTGTAAAATTTCACTTCCGAACATATAGGCACCTATTGCAAGACTGAATAATTCATTTCTGCTAGTAAACAACCTTTAATTTATTGAGGGGGATCATTAAAAAACAATTTAAACATTTCATTTTAATATTTTTTGTGTAAACAAGTAGACATACCTAAATAAAATACACTTTTAAGACTGTTGGCACTAGTAACCCCTCGTAGTTCTGCAGTCACATTTAAAAAAATCATTTGCTGGCCATAAATGGGATATCATCTTAACCGAAACCTAGAAAATTGAACTTATGACCAATTGAATGAGCTGTAATTTATACAATTCAGTCACTAATATCCAATATTTAACCCTTTAATGTTCAATACATTAATCGGGCCGAAACCAACATCACTGGATCTCAAGTTTATACAAAAATATAAACAATACGAAAGGAAATATGTCATTGAATTATTCTCTAGGGCTAATCAAATTTCCATTTTTCCTATCCAAATATTTTACAGATGTTCAGGTTAAGCACACTTTTCCAGCGAAGAAAATCCACAAATATTTAGCCATGTGCCAAACATTAAACAATGTTATCAATCGATTTTATTGTAAAAAGGAAATAATGCCCATTTCAGCGAAAGTTTGATTTTTGAAAGTGCCGTCACGTGACCTTGGCAAGGTGGATCAAAAACACCTTTCTAACAAAATTGAAGTACGCTTATCGACAAACTGTATTCTTAAATGGTTAAAGTATTTTCGATCAGCTGACGATTTTCGTGTGACCACAAGCGACTAAGCTTAATATGATAATACAATGAAGTGTAAGAATAAAATGCAGCCCCTAAAGGTTGGCAAATTTCTTCAATGTTTAATATAAAAAGCTTGGTACCATCAAATTTCTAAGTAGTACATTTGACTTCTTTGAACAATTAAAGAACGGGCGGTTTACCATTTCTCAGATTTTGTCAACAACAATTAACCCTTTGGATATTATGTCTCCATAGCGATGATAAATACTAACATGATTCTGATTGGAAATTGTTTCGGGAAATTGTCATAATCATAATTTGTTTTGTAATCGTATGCATCACAATTCTTGATGAACAATAAATGTTCAATGATAAACACTTTATTCATTTCACCAAAATAACGCAAATATATTGTACCCTAAAGTACATCGGATTATAAGTGCTATTTTATTTATAAAATAGTTTTAATTTTCCTTTACTGATCGTCTTTATTAATGTAGTAGATCTTTCAAATTGTTCATAAAATAAAGTCGCTCACTGATACTATTTATTACTAAGTTGCAGTCATTTAAACTCCACAAAATGCTCTCTCTATGACATTTGGAGTACAAGCAACAAATTGTCATAGAATAAAATAACGATTGTCATGACAATCTTGTCAATATTAAACTTTTATAAATTTCAAAGTAATCTTCGGAATTTGGCCACGCTTTCGAACTTTGGATGGCAAGTTGAAGGTCAATGGCAAACATCCAAATATCTCTTCCAGCCTATCGATATCAAAGTGTAATGTTTCACTGAATGCAGTGTCATTGAATTTCACTTTTATGTAGAAAGCTACAGTAAGTTTTTCTTCCTTATTGTGAACAAATGCTCTTGGAAACCCAAATCCTATTCCAACCCGTCCTTTTTCATGCAAATATAAATGAAACCAGCCTATCAAACCTTTCATCTGTTTGGGGAGTACAACACAACTACTCCACACAACACCATCACTTCCATGAACAATCGCATTCCATGCGCGGATGTTCCCTCCATTATCCATTCGTTCTTGATTTTCGATGAATGTCCATGTAGAAGATCTCGTGTCTATGACACTCAAGCTCCCTCTAGATTTTTGACCGATATCTCTGGTGCCATTGAGCGCCATCATCTCTGATAAAAATAAACAAATAATTAATTAACAAACGTCATTTGATTTAAATAAGAAATCTATAGAAATAACTTCCACAAATAATATCTCATCAATTTCTATGGCCCTAACACCTTCCTTTTGGCAGGCAATGAAGTATCTGATTTATTTTCGTGCACCAAACCCAGCCAATTTGGCAAATTCTAATTCAAAGAATGCACATTTTTGCAAGAAGTGCCACAAGATTTGTAATGTCCAGCGATGATTGCAATAATTAGGTATTGCTTGATCACTCCTTAATAAAAATAGAGAATTTATGTTATCTTTTTAGCAGACAAAAGAGTTGCAACGATCGATTTATACTAATTAAAACTATTCGAACTTGAAATCAGCTCGGAGCGTTAATAAATGTCCGATTACCAACAGGAACAAGCTCAAATGTCTGATGATATTCGACCAATTGCTAATTCTCAACATTTTAGTGTCCTGTGTAGAACTTGAATTAGCTATTTCTTTAAGGTGAGGCAATTTGCTACATCAGCGACATCATTGCATTCAACGCAATTAAGATTTCTATGACCTATTCTTTCCTACTCATAGAACGCAATAAAGACTATGAACTTGCAAGTCGCTCTTACCAAAGTTGACAAAAATCAAATTTAAAGGTCTCACCTTTTGTATAAGAAAATTCTTCTCGAGCTAAAATTGTCATAGATAATGAAATGTGCATTATAGCCAAAGAATTTAGTATCATAGATTATAGATAATGAACTTTTCATGATAAAACATTTTAATCCAATACAGTAAAACCCCTCCACTGTGTGTGAATAAAACCAGACCCAAGCTCATCTAAAATGATTTTTTTAAATATTTGGTATGAAATACAGAAATTAAACATAATTCATTAGTGAAAATGTCATATAAATTGACAACATATCGACCATGGACTTCTAAGCACAAATTATTCTGCAAAACCTTTACCAGAGTTTCATTTGTTACTGAATTGAGGAAATAGCTGATTGAATGTTTCAATGCATCTATTGCCCTTGGATTTTCTTTGTAGACACACCCTTTTTTGCTCTCCATTCAAAACAAGTCTGGTGACGTCACATTTGGAGAATGAGGTTATCTATTTCTTGAGATGTTGTACGTTTGAGAAACTTTATTGATGTACTTGCAGTATGAGCTATTGCTCCATATTGTTGAAACTATCCTTTCCAAATCTTGCCTCGTATCAGCTCACGAATGAAAGGCACTAACATATCGGTTCTTTCCATCTCACTATTAATCGATAATGAGTTCTGGAAATGATCTCTCAATTTTTCGTTTTATTTTGTTGACACACTGAGGATAGACTTTACGAACGCAATTTTAGCAATGAAATTATTTTTTATTTATCTACCTGGTCCTCCCACTGCACCAAGTTCTGTTGTTCCTGAACTTCTTCTAGCCTCTTCTACTTGACCGGTTAATCTTTTGTTCTCAGCTGAAATGGAAAAAAATGTGATCGTAAGGTAATTAGACAACCTTTAATATTGTAAGTTGTAATAAAACAAAACAGATCGTTTAATACAAAATTTGGATTTATTCTCTGATAAATGTCTGAACTTTGTGTTTTAATATTGTGCTTCACTATTTTAATATAGATTACATTATGTTCTTTAGATTAGAATCTTTGTGATTGTTTTATTTAGATATGAATCTTTATGAATATTTTATATTTAGATAAGAATTTTTTGTGATTGTTTTATTTAGATTAGAATCTTTGTGACTATTTTATTTAGAGTATAATCTTTTGTGATTAATTTAATGCAGATTAGAATCTTTTTATTTTATTATTTAGATTAACATTTTTATGAATATTTTATATACAGGGTAGCAATAAAGTTACCATACAGTTAATGTAAAGCAGACTCTAAGCTATAGGTGGGCTATCATCAGCTTAATTGACTTAATGAGCTTAGTTCACTGTATGGTAACTTTATTGCCACCCTGTATATTAGGATCTTTGTGGATATTTTATTTAGATTAGAATATTTTGTGATGATTTTATTTAGATAAGAATCTTTTGTGATTAATTTAATGCATATTAGAGTCTTTTGATTTTTTTATTTAGATTAAATTTATTTTATATATATATTAGAATCTTTGTGGATATTTTATTTAAATTAGAATATTTTCTGATGATTTTATTTAGATCAGAATCTTTTGTGATTATTTTATTTAGATTAAAATGTTTTCTTACGATTCAATTCTTCAACTTGGCGATTCACCTTATTTTGGACTCCAAAAACGCTAAATATAACCAACTTTATATGATTCAAATATTTAAAGCCAAGATGAAGTGGGTGCAATTGAAAATTGTCATTTAGATCCTCAGATGGAGATAGCAGTAGAAATCTTAGTTCCAATTGTAGAAACAATAATTGTAAATCGACTCTAATAGAATGAGATGGATAGTTTCTCTGAATATTTGCACAGCGAAAGTGTATCAGAAGTCTAACCACTAACCAACACAGCTTACTTTGCATTTGGTCATATCTTCTTTGTAATTCTTGGTAATCTTCTGATAAAATTAAAAATAATGAAAACATTCAATAGAACCTTGTGATCAAATAACAAATATTAAAAACATTCAATACAATCTTGTTATCAAATAACAAATATTGGAAGCATTCAATATAACCTTCCGATCAAATAAATAATTGAAAACATTCAAATAGAACCTTCTGATCAAATAACAAAATTGAAAGCATTCAATATAACCTTGTAATCAAATAACAAATACTAAAAGCATTCAATATATCCTTGTCATCAAATAACAAATATTAAAGCATTCAATATAACCTTCTGATCAAATTACAAACATTCAATCTCATCCTCTAATCAACTATCAAATATTAAAAACATTCAATATAATCTTTTAATCAAAATATCAAATATTAAAAGCATTCAAAATCACATTCTGATCAAATATCAAATACTAAAAGCATTCAATATCACATTCTGATCAAATATCAAATATTATAAGTATTCAATATAATCTTTTAATCAAATATTAAATATTAAAAGCATTCAATACAACCTCGCGATCAAACAACAAATATTACCTTCCGATGAAATAACAAATAGTAAAAGCATTCAATACAGCAATTGGCTTCAAATTATCAGATTTAAACATAAAAGACTATTTTTGAGTTGTGTTAATAATCTTAAATATTTACTGCTCCTAATCTCATTGGATTTGCAATCGATTTACTTCATTTTTGAATTCGAAGCCGACAGAAAACTCTGATAGGTCCAAAATTTAGCACCCTTCTAGAGACCCTCAAACTAAATGCAATAAAATCATAAAAACATCACCAACTTATAAATTGTCATATTTTTCTTCTAATACAAAATTATCAAATTTGTATACTTGTATGCTTTGATATGAAATATGCGAATATTTAATATTACTCAGGCAGTGATTGCGCATAGCTGATGATGCCCAACAGAGCCGAAACAGCTGTTCTGGGCAATCACTTATGAGTAATAAAAATAAGTACAAATTTATAAATATTAACCTTTTATAAATTTCAAAGTAATGTTGGGAATTTGGCCACGCCTTCGAACATTGGATGGCAAGTCAAAGTACTTTCGAACACTTTCAATGGCCGGGCCTTCGATGTCATTGACAACAAATGTTAATGTCTCGCTAAACGAATTTTCGTTGAATTTCACTTTTATGTTCAAAATTACAGCAGCTTTTCCTTGCTCATTTTGAACCTTTTCAATTGGAAAGTGACATTTTAATGCGATTCTTCGTTTTTTCGTCGAATAAAAACGAAACCAGACTATTAATCCGTTCATCTGTGTGGGGAGTACAACTCTACAACTCTCAATCGCCCCACCATATCCATCTAGAATTTCATTCCATAGGTGTATATTCATTCCATTAGCCCTCAGTTCTGGATTTTGGATAAACCTCCAGGTAGACGTTCTTGTGTCTATGACAGTCAGTATTGCGAAAGAATCGTCATCTCTGGTGCCATCGAGAAGCATCAGCTCTGATAAAAATAAAACATATAATTAATTAACAAACTTTTCATTTTGATCTAAATAGGAAATCCAAAGAAATTGCTTCCCCAAATATATCATCAATTTTTATGGCGGTGACACCTTTCCAAATATATATTACGCAATGATAAAATAAATACAAATAGAAATAATACAAAATAATTATGAGGGACGACGTTGATAACATGGGCCTTATGTCTCATTCTGTCACACAAATGTCGTTCCGGATATTGTAGTTGTACAAATAATATTCAGTCAATCACATAAATTTGTCAACTATATTTAGAAGACATAAATGACGATCAAATTCTTTAAATTATATTCATCTTGCCACTTACTGGCAATCAATCAAATATTTTGTTTTTGTCGTGCACTAAACACCGCCAAGTTGGCACTTTCTGATTCATAGAAGGCACATTCTTGCACGTAGTGGGACGATGTACTCTCCAGGGCTGATTACAATAATTAAGTATTCGTTGAATATATTTGGAAAATATCTCATCTACTGCTTAATACAAATATAGAATTTAATATCGCATTTAGAGTAATATACATAGAATTTCTTTTATTATCACAAAAATATTGCAATGATCGTTATTTACAAATTAAAACTATTCGAATTCGAAATCAATTCCGAGCGTTAATGAATATCCGATTACCAAACAAGAACAAGTTCGAAATGTTCGATGATATTCGACGAATTGCCAATGTTAAACGTCTTAGAGTCCTGTGTTGACTGAGCTAGTTTATTTAAGGTGAGACAATTTGCAACATCAATTTGCAAATTCATAGACACCATTGTACAACAAATGTATTTAACTCTATTAAGATATATCTGCCCTGGTCCGACGGACTCGTAGAACGCAATAACTAATGAACTTCCACTTGTTGCGTAAATAATGCAAAGTTGTTCTTAAAAAGTTGACAGAAAAACAAAATCAAAAGTCTCACCTTCTGTATAAGAAAATTCTTCTTGACCTAAAAGAAAACGAAATATAGATTATGAACTACACACCATAGATAATACAATAGCCCTTCCAAATATCGCCTGGCGTCAGATGACGAATGAAGGGCACTAAAATACCAGTTTGGTATCTTACTATTAATCGATAATATAAGTTTCGGAAATGGTCTGTTGATTTTTGTTTTAATTTTATTCAACCACTGCCGAGAGACTTAACGACCACAAGGAATAATTCTTTCTCATTTATCTACCTGATGCTCGAACTGCAACAAGTGCTGTTGTTTCTGAAACTCTTCTAGCCTCTTCTACTTGACCGGTTAATCGTTTGTTCTCAGCTGAAATGGAAAGAAAGTGACATTAAATTGTTCTCGCAAAACAAAGGAGTATAAAACAAAAGTTGTCAAATTGAATTCATTCTACGAGAAATCTGTCACAATTGTTTGTCTGAATAGTGTACTTCATTCGAATTTTTTAACTATTTTATTTAGATTAAATTCGTTTGTGATCATTTTATTTAGATTAGAATACTTTCTTACATTTCAATTCCTCAAATTGTCGATGGAAGTCATTTTGGACTCCTGAAACATTAAATATAAACAACTTCAAATGATTCGAATATTTAACTCTTTCAGTCCGACAAGCCGCTCACAATTTTTTTTAAAAGGACCGAAAGCCGTTCCTAGCTGCTTTAAGTATTCAATCTTACTGTCTATATTTAGCTATGCATTCATTCAACTATTTCGTAAGCATTATTCATGCGGTTCGCTCTCTGTGAATGGCTAAACGAGTTGGCTGCAAAACTCTGTAAAGGGATAGACGATTGAGTTTAGAAGAAGCAGTTGTTTCTATTCAAAATTGGATTAGAGACAGTTCAGATTATAATTCATCAGACTCTGAATCTGATTCTTCCGGCTCTAATTCCGATTCTTTACTTAACTAAATGTATGCTAATGATGAGAATAACTGTGCAGATGATAATAATTGGAAGCCTTGCAATCACAAGTTCCGGACTGATTACTCTTATCAATTCAATCCAAGACGCAAACCTCGATCTTGTGCTCCCGGATGAACAGACAATTGCAAATCTATTCAATACCTTTGTTCATTATTATCTGATGAAATCCTTACTTCTCTTGTTGACATGTTAAACGAATATATCTGCATATAAGATCTTTATATCAGATCTGGAAGGACATTACTACCGGTGAATTATTGAAACTTTTGGATAAATAATGATTTCAATGGGGAGGGATACAAACTTCTATCAGGGACTACAGGTCTAAATCCATTGTGAATAATACTCCATTCTATGCTAAAATGTTGAGCAGGGAGAGATGTGAGGCAATTGACCATACAATGCGGCATGCATCAGATGCGCACTAACTTTATATGTGGAGTCTGTGTGGATCATCCGCATGTGCATCCGAAGGACTGTTAGGAAGTATCACACAAAGTGAAAGGCAGATACCTATTGTCCATTACCTTGTACTTGTGAGAATAGATCACTAAATTCTGCTGAAATATTTCGGTGTTGTTCTTTAGTTCATTTTTGATCACACTTATTTAAAATGAGAAAATATAAGTCCCTCAAAACCAAATATTTAATTCGGGAGTTAAAGAGTTAAATCCAATTATGCAAGTAGTATTACAGCCACAATTGTAAATTGTCTTCTAAATCATTAGATGGAGCTATTTAGCAGTATAAATATTAGTACAAATTGGACAAAATATAATTTCTCTGAATATTTGCACAACTAAAGTGTATCAGAAGTCTAACCAAGACAGCTTACTTTGGATTTGTTCATATCTTCCTTGTAATTCTTGGTGATCTTCTGATAAAATAACAAATATTGACAGCATTCAATATAACCTTATGATCAAATAACAAATGTTGAAAGCATTCAATATAACGTTGTGATCAAATAACAAATGTTGAAAGCATATAATATAATATTCTGATGAAATAATAAATATTAAAAGCATTCAATATAGCACGAAGTAGGTAATTGGACGAAACGATTTTCTTCCTTTTTGGATTAGAAGCCGACATGGGGCTTTGATAAGTCCAACATTTAGCACTCTTCTAAAGACGCCAAATTAAATGCAATAAAAATTATTTCTAAAATTGAAAACACCACTAACTTACTTGAGAACTCATCATTTGACGCTTCCAGAAGATTGTTTTTTTCTAATATTAAAAATATTTTTTAATCAGTTTCACAAAAATTATACAAAGAAAGCACAAAAAACTGAAATAGTTAATGCAATCATCTACTATTTACAAAACTTTTAAAAGTTAAATAAAATATTTAAATTCTATTCGTACCTTTTAATTTTTTGTAACTACCAAGTCTCCAAAATAGAATTTAAGTTTAAACTGGAGAGCCTGTTGTTTTAAATTTTGTTAGAGTATCAATAAAGGCTGGACATAGAGATCCACCACTGATGATCTGCCCACTTTAGCTGGTCATAGAGATAGACTCCTGATTATTTGCCTAATTTTGCTGGTCATAGAGATCGACCCCCGATTATCTGCCCAATGTAGCTGTCATAGAGATCGACCCCTGATATTCTGCCCACTTTAGCTGGTCAAAGAGATCGACGCTAGATTATCTGCCCACGTTAGCCGGTCATAGAGATCGACGCCTGGCTATCTGCCCACTTTAGCTGGTCACAGAGATCGACCCCTGATTATCTGCCCACGTTAGCTGGTCACAGAGATCGACGCCAGATTATCTGCCCACGTTAGCCGGTCATAGAGATCGACGCCTGGTTATCTGCCCACTTTAGCTGGTCACAGAGATCGACCCCTGATTATCTGCTGGTCGAGTTCTGTTTGTATTAGCTAATCTATCACATTGGTGTCGTTGGCCTTTTTATTATATATTTCTATCCAATTGTGATATCTTCTTACTTTGCAGCTCTTTCCTCGACCTGGCAAGCTCCTGGTTCTCTTCTACAAAATGAACCAATTATTTTAGTAAAACTACATATTTTTAAAAGCCATCAATTTTAAAGAAAAGATGTTTCCATGTGTTTCGAAAATAACATAATGTTTATGAAAATTGGCAATTCAATGAAATGACATTAAAATTAAATTAAACATCTGATCTGCAAGTAGTATATGAAATAAAACAGACGAGAAATACAAAACCAAAACAGAGGCGGTACTTAAACCTCCCTACCTAGAGTACATAGTCAGGTTCGAACCAGAACCTCAGGCTTGAGAGTCCAGGGTCCAATCACACGACCAGAGCTCTATACAAAAGAATAGGCGCTTATACTCACTGCAACTACTGGAAGATAGTTGGCTATATTTGAATTGGTGGGAGGGACATGCACGTGCAAAGACACATGCACAACATAGTACACTGTAAGCCAAAATAAATGGAAATATTGCCTGCTTAGTGCAACGTAAACTGTACCATTCTTTGCAAATTCAATGCAGACACCGCATTGATTATCTGCAGCCAGCGCGCGGACCAACAAGATTAAGCGATCGACTGCATGCTTAAAACCTCTAGTGTGGTTAACAGTTAATCGCTAGGTAGAAGCTATCATAGCTGATTGGTGTATGCCTCTTTAAATTGGTGTACTTTATAGACTCGGTCATTTTCGCATAGAAGGCTGTCTGAGTAGGTTGTTTTTTGTGGATTATTTAGCAATGAATAAAAGTAACGAAAAATATTTTAAACGAGGTCTAGCAGTAGGTATAAAAGAGATAAATTGTCTATTTCTGAAATCTCCGAGGAACTACGAGTACCAACAACCACAATGTACAGGTGGATAAGAGAAAATAAGGATGGAAAGTTGTCTTTTAACAGCCAGGGAGGCCCTCCCCAGATGTCTCATAGCTGTCATCATAGCTCGGGGTGGACACACCCAATACTGACTGCTACAGCACAAGTCCACAAAGCCCCCTTCAGAGAACGCGAAAACAACCTTATTTAGGGCAACCTCATATTGACTGATAAAAGTTGCTTCCGATTTTGTTTTATTAGCAAGTTTTTCCATTTATTTTGGAAATTAGTGTACAAAGAACTTGTCACAAATATTCACAAGACTGAAAAGCAGAATCTCGCTCAGACAGAAGAAACCAAATATTAGCTCTGCAAGTAGCAGATGAATTAACAATTTTAAAGCAAACTGGATGCCGGTTAGTGGATATCAAACAAGATTCAATATTTTCTAAAAGCATTTATCGTTTCTTTTTGAAAAATAGTGAAAGGTTTAACAAATATTTTTGTTTTTGCAATAATTAATTCGTTACCTTGGAGATGATTAACAGTTGTAACAAGTTCTATATTTTCATCTAAATAAAATATGAAATTAAATTAAATTTGTACTGCATCCATTAATCTCAATATTTTGTGAAAAATGCAAGACACTGACCTTTGACAGCTTCTAGTTCGGCTGAAATGGAATTGCAAATGAAATACAAAAGAAGTAAAATTAAAGAACTCAGAAATAAAACCGTTTTCTGAAAATTAATGGAGGATTTATTGATTGAGGGAAATAGACAGCCAATTTATATCAGTTATCACAATAATTAATTCTTTACCTTGGAACTGATCGACAGTTTTCATAAATTCTGAATTTTCATCTAACAGCTCAATAATTGGCTTGGAATTAAAGTGCACTGCATTGATTAAGCTCAATATTTTGCGCCAAACTCAGAGCATTTTTAACTTTACTAAAAAATCCACAAACTTACATCTGACAGCTTCAAATTGGGCTAAAAAAAGTAAAATAATCGATATCACAGATAAATTAGAATCGAACTAAAATAATAGTCCCTACAAATAAAATATGACAGAAGTCAAATATTAAAAATTACAAATATATATAGTAAAACTAAAATAATTAAAATAAAGAAATTAAAAATAAAAGATAGTAGAAGAAACATACATGTATAGAAATAATTAGTAAAATTAATAGACGTAAACGAATAAAATAGTCTAGTAATAATGTTGAACATTTGTAACATTGTATAGCTGCGTTTTGATCTTAAAAACCACCCAATAATACTTCTATCAAATAGTGGTCTTACTGACAGGTTAAAACAATTGACAAAACAATCGTTACCTTTCAGGTCAGCAACATTTTGCGTTTGTCTTCTTGCATCAAAACCCTCATTGTGTCCATGACGACTATCTGAAGATTTAGAACAAAACGTAATCTGTCAAATATAATCTCTGGGAACAAAATAAGAGAATTTTTGGAAAATTAGCTCATGTCACCATAACAGTCATTTTTTCTCAAGAAAAAAACGTTTGGTAAAACGACTGGTTTATATTTACTAACAACATTCTTACCTGTGTTTCGTTTTATGTCACAGACTACCTCGATTATTATATTGAGTTTGTCCTCAATAACTCTTTCTTGTGCTTGTATCTTGATTATGTTAGCCTTAACCTGAATTTCATTTGCCTTGATAGCAGTTAGTTCTGTTTCAAGCGAAACATTTGATGTTAAGATGGAAGATCGTTGTTCTCGATCGTAATCCTTAATCATGCCAACATCCACTTTCAAACTATCGATTTCACATTCATTCTTATTTATTAAATGAACTAAAATCAGACAAACCCTGTGATTATGATAGATATACATCTTCTCAATACAAATAACAACAACCCTGTGATTATGATAGAAATACATCTTCTCAATACAAATAACAATAAACCTGTGATTATGATAGAAATACATCTTCTCAATACAAATAACAATAAACCTGTGATTATGATGGAAGTACATCTTCTCAATACAAATAACAATAAACCTGTGATTATGATGGAAGTACATCTTCTCAATACAAATAACAATAACCCGTAGTAATACATCTTCTCAATACAAATAACAATAAACATGTCACTATGATAGATATACATCTTCTCAATACAAATAACAATAATTCTGTGATTTACAGGAAAAAAACCCAGGTTTAACAAAAAATCCCTGATGTCCAAATTACTGTTACATATTTTTCAATGAAATATTCCTTCCTATGTATTTTACAATATTGTATCTAATAAACAAATAGAATAGAAATTTTATGCATAGATGCAATTTTAAGAATAGTAATAGACATAATATCTATGGGAGTAATTTTCTTAAAAAATAGTACATAATGTAATGGCAAATATATTCAAGAAATATTCGAAATCTAGGCTTTGTGAGACAAATCAATAACCATTGTATAATAGATATATAGTATATTTGTTAGCTTGTTATTTAAAGTATTTTTGAGTAGTTCTTGCAGTTGATCATCAATTTACCGTTGCCGTTGTTTTGATTCAGTCATTTGCTGACTAATTCGTTTCAAAGTTTTTCGCTTCTCTGCAGCCTCTTGGTTCCGCCGGCCTACTTTGCTTCAAGACCATGTCTATACGCAGCGCAGGAGCCATGGATTAATTTTAACATTTCAGCAGTTACAGAAACTGATTGAATAGCGTCATAAACAATTCGTTGAGCCACAAGTGGATTGTCATGAAGCTTCTCAACCAGCCTGTCCTTGTTGACTGAAAATCCGGACTCAACAGATACATTGCCATATGACATGATCACAAATATTTTGATGATATGAAACCGTTCACCAACATCTTCATTACTGTTCAAAAGTTGACCGTCGAATTTGTCCTACCGATTTCATTTGTAAGCTCTATACATGCTCAAACGTTACACTCTGAAAGAATGAAATTTGAGTTCAGCTTTATTAGCCGAAGTAGCTGACAATTTCTCTGCCGAAACTAATATTTCTAGAATACATTGAAAACGAGATTTAGCTAGAAAGGTAGCGTGGATAGCAACTTGGGAGATAAGGCACTACATGTAGACCACAACTAACCCTGTCAATCAAATTCACAGCCAACTGCAATTTCATATCGTTATATAACTACCAATTGACTATCCATTGAAACCTGGTGAACCTTGGCTATTGGCAATGTTTTAAGGCCAGCATTAAACCCTGCTGTTAGGTGTAATTTTTATTTGATATGACCCATTTTAAAACTCGCATTTCCTTTGTCTGCTTTATATTTATTTTCATGTTGAAATCCTTCGCTTTACCATTTAAGCTGTCCACAATGTTTTGTAGTCCTTCTTCTGAGTTTGCAATCACTGCTTTATCGTCTACGAATCGCACTTCCTTAGTCATTTCTCCTCCTAGTGTTACTACGTATTGTATGTGGTGAATTGCTTCTATCACCATACGTTCTGTGTGTATGGAGAATACCAGCGGTGATAGTAGGCACCCTTCTCTGACTCATTGTCAAATTGTTGCTGGTTTTGTTTTTTTATTGTCTATTCTTATTGTTGCTTTCTGATTTAGGTAGAGATTTTGAAGGAAGCGTCTGTCCTTCCAATCAATTCCTAATTGTTTCAGTGTTTCCAAAAAGAACCATAAATAATTTATTATATTTACATATTTAATGTCTGAATTTTAAGCCAGTTTGTTGATAAAAAAAGAAGAAGAAGCTATAGTTTTTATACGCAATAGGTAATATATATTATGCCTACTCAATTATAATGAAAAAATATTCTAATGGTCGACAAAATTAAAATTTAACTTACAAAGAACTTCTTCAGTGTCAATAGATTCAACATCTGCAGATGTGGCCATTGGGAGAATTTTTTAATCTAAGACGAAGAAAATAATATTTTGTTCAAAAACCATGAAAATTGTATAATTTTCTTAAAAGAGTACTTTTATTATTGTAATATCACAAACAAAACCAATTCATAGAATACGCTTTTAAATATTTCAGTGATACTAAAAAAATTGTTTTCAAGTTTATATTTGGAAGCTGGAATCTTTTTCATAAGATTAACCAAATTAAATAATATAGTTGCTCAAAGTCCATTTCACACTGTTACGTACATAGTTTTAAGTTTACCACTTTGTAAACATTCAACCTTCTAATTCTAATCTTATCAATTAACACAGTTCTCATCTTATCCAAATCTATTAACCAACTTCCCATCTTAACAAATTGTATGAACACACTTCTAACCCTAATCAAATGTATTGCGAAACTTCTAAACCTAACCAACTGTATTAAAACATGTCTAATTCTAACCAATTTTATTAGCACACTTCTAACCTTAACCAAATGTATTACCAAACTTCTAACACTAACCAACTGTATTAACACACTTCTAACCCTTACCAAATATCGTATCACATTTCGAATCCTAACGAAATATATTAACACATTTCAAACCCTAACCAAATGTATTAACACACATCTAACGCTTAACAAATCTATTAACACACTTCCCATCCTAACCAAATGTATAACACATTTCCATTTTAACCAAATGTATAAAATCCCTTCTAGTGGTTACAAAATCTATTAAAACCCTCCCTTATTAAATGTATAAATACACTTCTAATCCTAACCAAATTTATTAACATACTTTTAATCCTAACCAAATGCATTAACATACTTCTAAACCTAACCAAATGTATTAACATACTTCTAATCCTAACCAAATGTATTAACACACTTCTAATCCTAACCAAATGTATTAACACACTTCTAATCCTAACCAAATGTATTAACACA
>JAUYWI010041896.1:0-18166 GCA_034780595.1 Parotoplana pacifica
CTACAAAATGCATTGAAGAAGGTGGCCAACATTTTGAGCATTTACTCCCTTAGATTATGTACATAATTTTAATATCTTATAATAAATTGGATTTTCATAACTTGTGTACTTTTGACTGCCCGACTACTTCTGACTCACCCTGTATATTAAAATAACAAAAAATGTATATAAGGATTACATTGACTTTTTAAAGATTTAATCGTTTTTTCATATTTAAAATTTTTATTACGATATCTATACTTTCTTTTCTGACTGGTGAGAATGTTATAAGATTATTTATAACAAAATCACAAGAACTAAATATACTACTACGTGTACACGGTATATTCATTTTTATGGAAAATATGAAGTTACTGAATAAGCGAAAAACTACATATGATACGATATTTCAATTGTTTCATTCTGACTTTTTATTTCAGGTTTGGCAGTTATGGAAGAAAAATTTCCTTTCTTACTTGAAAAACAAAAGATAAAAAATGATTCATCTCTGCAATCAGCAGTTGACTACCAAGGAGTTGATGCAAAAGTAAAGGAAATAGGAGTTTTAGAAAATAATAGCATTGAAGGGTCAAATGCAAAATCTGATTCCATGAATACAGCAGTTGATTCGGATTCATTAAAACGAGATTCAATATCAAATTTTGATACTCTGCCAGCAAAAAGATTTAAACTATCTGAAGAATCTATGAGCACAAAAAGCTGCAATATTCAGTCATCTATAAAAGATAAAATACAAACTTTACACGAATTAAATAAAACTGAAAAAATATCGGTTGTTAAAACACCTTACAATAAAATTACTGGTAATAATATTCACAGTTTTTTATTAAATAATGTTGATAAGTCTATAAATAAACAAAATTTGACTGCCACTACTAATATTACTGAAAATGATACCACGACAGTTAATGGTTCAAATGCCACTAATTTTGTTGACTATGGTTCTAACACAACGGATGTTATCGAAGATGATTCCAAAATTGTTAATGATACTAAAAATGGTTGCAATACCAATATTTTCGAAGATGGTTCGAATATTGTTAAGATTAATGAATGTGATAGCATTGCTATTACTGAGAATGTTTCCAATACTGTTACTATTACTGATGTTACTCAGGATGGTTACAATAGCTTTAATGTCATTATAGATGGCTCCAATGACGTTAATGTTCCTACAGATGCTTCTAATAACGTTAATGTTACTCCAGATGGTTCCAATACCGTTGATGGTTCCAATGACGATAATATTCCTACAGATGGTTCCAATAACGTTGATGTTACTTCGGATAGTTCCAATGATGTTAATGTTACTACAGATAGTTCCAATATTGCTGATATAACTCAAGATGATTCCAATGTTGCTAATATTACTCAAGGTGGTTCCAATGTTGTTAATGTTACTCAAGATGGTTCCAATGTTGCTAATGGTACTCAAGATGATTCCAATGTTGCTAATGTTACTCAAGATAGTTCCAATGTTGCTAATGTTACTCAAGATGATTCCAATGTTGCTAATGGTACTCAAGATGATTCCAATGTTGCTAATGGTACTCAAGATGATTCCAATGTTGCTCATGTTACTCAAGATGATTCCAATGTTGCTAATGTTACTCAAGATAGTTCCAATGTTTCTAATGTTGCTCAAGATGGTTCCAATTTTGCTAATGTTGCTCAAGATGGTTCCAATTTTGCTAATGTTACTCAAGATAGTTCCAATTTTGCTAATGTTACTCAAGATAGTTCCAATTTTGCTAATGTTGCTCAAGATGGTTCCAATTTTTCAAATGTTACTCAAGATGGTTTCAATGTTGCTGATATAACTCAAGATGATTCCAATGTTGCTAATGTTACTCAATATAGTTCAGAAAAGTATATTATTAAGGGCGATGTAGGTACTGACAAAACAGAGAAACTAGATAATTCTGTGATCCTTCAAAATTACCGACTTGATGATCGGCCTCAATATACATCTTTTGGACAACAGTATAAATGCTTGGGTTGTGAATTTACCTGTTCCAATCATTTTGAGTTAGAATTACATCACATAATTGGTATCCCAGATGATGACAACTTTCGAATTTGTTGTCTTTGTTATGACACAAAAAAATGTAGGATGTCAGTGAGTGCTTTTCCCAATCATGTGATAAATGAACATAATCTTCAACCCTTTATAGATACTCGAATTGAGCGGTGCAACAATTGCCGTTTTGAAACGTATAGTAGTTGTTTTATTGGTCGTCACAAAAAGTTGCCTTGTGCAGAAGATTCTTATTTAAAACCAATTATTACAGATTATAACCTTATCTTTCGTAAAAAGAATCTAGTCGCTTCAGATTTTTATGGAAAGTTTGAAATTATTCCAAATAAAAAACTAACTTCTAATCCGAATATAACAATTGATACCAGTGTACCGGTTCGACGTTTAACTAGAACATTGCCCAAATATACGCAACCTATACCATTAAATCCACATTTTGATGTTCTTAAAGAAACTTTTAGAATCGATGGCTTACCAGTTCCTAAAGAATTTCATTCAAAAGTGCCTCAAAGAAATAAGAAGAGGTCATCAAGTATTAGAGGGGATGTATCTAAAAAATCGATAAAATCTAAGTGTTCAGAAAGTAGCACTATTACTTCTGCCTCTCGTAACTACCAAGTATCCTCCGATCTCAATACCCACCGATTGCGCTTTCTAAGAAGTAATATTCACTCACAATCTAAATTATTATCTGCTAACCAAAGTAAAAATGTTGAACCTATCTGTATCGAGTTGTTGAGTTCCGATGATGAAACTCAAGATGATAATTGTGAAAAAGTGTCTGCTAAACAGTGTGTTACATATCCAGTACCAGTTGAGCAACATTCAAAATTCAACAGGGACTCCTCTGATTCGTTAACAAAAAATGTAGAATTCATTAATGAAACAGAATCACACATTCAACTCGAATCCAATAATCAGGAATGTGCTAATGATTCAGTTGACAGTGTATCTTTAGCAAAAACCGATGAAATCGAATCATCAATACAGACAGAAGCTAAAGATCAAAATACGTTAACGATAAAACGTACTAGCTCTATAAGTGAACTGGGACTAATAAATACTAAAAATTCAAATGATAATATCTTTGTTAGACAACTGGAAAAGGTAAATACTGAAAATTCAAATCTTGATAGTCATTCTTTTTCACCCTTAAAAATGAATGATGATGATTGTGATGACTTTATTTCTTTATCGAAAAGCAAAAGTGCAGTTAGTGATGTGAAATCAACTGAATCAAATTATCAAAATACTGAAGTATTACAATTAATTAAGAGAAACATCCATGATTCTGATAGTGACGCTTTAACTGTTGAAACAACAGAATCTTTAGCTGAAGTGGAACAAATAAATACAGAAATTGACTTCATTGCTCATAGTAAAATAAAATCAGAAAACATATTAGACAACAGTCAACCTGAAGAAGTAATCCAATTTAATCATCAAAATATTGAGCTGGTCAAGTCAAATACTGAACAAGTTTACGAAACCGATCACTCTGATTTTGTAATTAAAACTGAACCACAGATCGATACTCTTAATGATAGAAATTTAAAGAACACATGTGAGTCACAACAATGTGGAATCTGTGATTTGATTGTTCCAAATAAGCAAACGTTGTTTCGTCATCTTGAACTGTCTCATTGTGTCACCACTTTTAGTTGCGATTTCAGAGCCTTTGTTTGTCGGGACTGTGGTCTGCAGTTTTACTCCAGTCGTGGTCTCATGCAACATAGAGATGAAATCAATGATATTTGCCCAAATGCACGAGTGTGTACGTCATGTGAACGCAGTGTGATACTTGACCAGATCTTTCAGCATTATTTTGATCTACATAAGGTAAGGTTAACTTGGAATCAGTGTCTCATTACATGAATTTATAACGGAGTTCCCAGTATTTACACAAGAAAGTTATTCTACATCACATTACTTTCTTGTATAATGGGCGAAATAAAATTACACACTTTTGTTATATTATTCTTTATTAATCCGGTAGATTTTGCGTTTTTTAATATCTCTCAAATCAGACTTTTGTAGAACGTGAGAAGTGTAAGTACCAATAGAATACCGATATTGAGTAGAAATAAAAAATCAAATCGAAATTTTCGGCTCTATTAGCTTTTATAAATAGCAATAAAATCTTATTAAAATTACTCATTCTAATTTCCATTTCATACAAAACAATATGCGCCATAGACAAATATTCACTGAAGCACCCATAGTAGAATTTCGCAGAAATATAAACATAGGTAATCTTCTCACGAGAACTAACATTAATTTACACTCATTCAATTAATAACATAAAAATCTTCAAATGTTATCACAACAGGTGCAAAACTTTCCAACATCTTAATCACTATCACTACACTTCTAACTGCGAATCCAGTTTATATCATTCAATGCAATATTTGTAAATCTGCCAATTAAATGGGGAAACAGGAAATAAACTTTCAAACAATAAACTCACACAGATACAATAGTAATCAAATGAAAAACAATGAAACCAGACTTCCAGTACATGTCATCTACTTTTTTTCACAAACCGAATATGTGGGTCTGCCTTGGAAT
Source organism: Parotoplana pacifica (assembly GCA_034780595.1). NCBI lineage: Eukaryota > Metazoa > Platyhelminthes > Proseriata > Otoplanidae > Parotoplana > Parotoplana pacifica. The sequence goes on from JAUYWI010041896.1 coordinate 4,607, forward strand.
GCCGTTCATTTCACCTGAAGGTATTAGCTACAGATCGGACTACTTATTGATAATGTTTAAACATTTCAGCTTAACCTGTGGTGATGATGTTTTTAATTATATTGGCTAACGGGGGGTGGTGGGTATCACCTCTCCCATCCTATGGTTCGATTGGGGCTGACATTTTTTGTTGCAGAGGTACCTTAGAAAAATCTTTGACAGAATTTTAAAAGTATCGATAATGGGCCGAGCTAGCTGCCGATGACATCATCAGATACAAAAATTAAAGTTTTGTCCAATTTAGTTCAAATTTGGTGTGTAGGTCGTTTAGGGACCCAGTAATTATCTATTTTTTACCAAAAAATCGATAATTCAAAATCACCTATAAGCTCAATCCCAACCAAGAATCTTGCTTAAATTTGAGATTTGGGATTAGGAAGGCTTAGAAACAATGTATTAGAAAATTAAATGCTTCACTTTTACGGTTGCGTGTCCATACTAGGGCAGGTTCATAAAAATTATATTTTTTCTTAAGTGAATTTCTAATTGACTTAAAATGATTACAACTAGTTTTTAGATTATTTGTAGTGTTTTTCGAATGATTTCAAGCTTTAGAATTGATAAAAATCCATTTTTAATGCATCGGCCTTGTCCAGAATCAGTAGATCCCAATTTCTGACTTTGGAAAAAGTGATGACCTTTTTACTTGGTACACTAAATTACATATCAGATAAATATGAAGGCATTCCAATGAACTATTCATATATAATGAGGAAATTAAATTTCAATGTTTTCCTATTTAAATGTAAAGATTTTCAGAATAGGCAGTTGTGATGCAAAAAAAACTTTTTTTCATCAATATTTTTTAATGACATTTTCCATAGTTGTTAAGGAAACATTTTGTTAAAATTTTAAGAAAATTTGTTCGTTAGTTTTTGTGTACATAATTTAAAAACCGAAGCTTTTTTTTACTCTCAGGTTGCTCCTTGGTCATAGAAAGCAATATTTTAAAAAACCTGATATATGTGTATATCTTCAACAATGAAGTGTTACAATATATCTAGCAAATATTAATTAATTCTATGATTATTTGGCTCCAGAATTGGAAATTTTGCAGAGTAGATTTTGGCAATTTGAGCCCAACCCTATTTTTCTAGAGGGCTGTCACGTGACCCTCGGGCGTCGGGTCCTAAATGATTTACACCAAAACCTCCACAAGATGCCAAATTTCATTTATATCGGTTGAGTGGTTTTCCGACAATTCTAGGAAAGTGGTCAGTAGAGGGTTGTCAACTGTTATCAAGAATGGTTAATCGGAATTACCATTTTTGCGCTAGATTAACCCTAGATTGATACTGTGGTGGCAATACCAACTAAGTGTTAATCTATTTAACATTTGTTTTTTAATCTATGATTTTCATTGCTATATATACTCGTAATTTCTCTGTATATCCATTTCAATTTTTATCTGTAATTTATTCATTTTGCCCTTATAAAAATTTTATTAGATTTTTTAAAATTTTCATCATGGATATCTCTATCTCAATACTAGACTTCAGTATGGGAGTGGTACCACCTTTATCCTTATACTTTCCATGGACCAACTTGGTTATAATTTGGTAGATATGCACCATGCAAAATGATAATTCCACCTTTTAAATTGATATAAGTCTTTTTAAGTGGTTCTAAGCAATTTAGCATCAAGAAATCGGACATTTTCTAGTTTGTATATTTTTCAGTCTCCAAATAGGTTGTAATTGGGTATACCACCTTGAATACAATAATAAAGTTTTGAATTTGGAGTTTACAAACTATATTGACTATCAAAATACTAAAATATTCTGTAGTACTCAAATTTGAATACTTTCAAAATGTAGAATGAACTCTAAGTGAACATTTCGTTCACTTATTGGCAAGGCTCCTACTCCAGGCGAGAGGAGTAACGTGCTTTTTCATGAGGGAATGGGTTATATTTAGGACAGATAGTGGTAAGGCAAATGTTAGCTGACTCAAATTCTCAAAGCTGATGTCAAACGACAACTCATTCGAGTTTGTCTCATGGCAGGCTCTAGAGAGGCTGAGTGTTCTGACTACTCTCCTGCAAAGCTGGAAGTTGCCCTACGTGAAACCAAAGTAAATGGCCCTGGGGGGCGGATGGAGTCACACCACGCTTCCTGAAGGAGTTGGGTGGAATAGCCAAAACAACAGTCCTGGAGAACGGCAATTATTATCCCAATCCTCAAGGGCAAAAGTGCGGTAACAATTGATTTGTACCGGCCAATCATCCTATCCTCCTGTCTCCATAAGGTTATAAAGAGAATGGTGAGCAATGGATTAATGCACCTTGCGGAGTCACCTGGTCTGTTTAATGATCAGGCTGGCTTCCGCGGACAAGCTCCACTGAAGACCAGATTCTGAGAATCACACAGGCCACCAGCTCTCAGGTCGGTGTTGGCACAACTTGGCTTATGACACTGTTTGGCGGGCGGACTTCCTGGGCGGTCAGTTAGACCTCGTTATCCCCTTTCCATTCATTTCTTGGATTAGAGGGTTCCTTTCCAATTGATAGAGTGTGCCTCAATGGAGCTCTGAGTAAGCCAAAAATCTTTAAAGAGGGCCTTCCTCAAGGCTCAGTCATCTCTCCTGTTCTTCTTAATCATCAATGACCTGTCCGGTGCATTCTTCTAAAGTTTTAGCGGCCTAGGAAATGGAGACGGATGTCAGGGAGGTCTGCGATTGAGTCAGGCTGAGAATCTTCGACTTAACATTTCTAAATGTGAGGTCAGCTTCTTTAGCTTTGACAGCCACGAAAGCAAGTGTCTACCTACTATCCAGATGTAGGGATTCACCCTTTCGGATGCTCACCTTTCGGCCTCTAACTGAAAGGGTTAGTAAGTGTTTGAACAAGGGAGCCAGGCTCCTAGGGGCATTGCGTGGTCGGGAGATGGGGTGGAATGGTGACATGTAGTTGGTCTACTAAGCTATTTCCCTTAGCAGAGCCCAATTTTGTGGTGCTGGCTGGCAGCCTTGGCTAACCAAGGCCACAGTGGCTGTGCTAGACAGAGCACAGAATAGCTGTCTGTGTGCTGTCACTGGCCTCCTCTCTACGGCCTCAGTTGAGCCTCTTAGACTTGAGATGGGCATACCTTCCTTTGACGCCATCATCCATCGGAACGCAGTCATAGCACAGGAGAAGTCTTCCTGCTTTTAACCAACGAGTTTGGTTGCCCTTTCGAATGTTCGTCAGCGTACATTTGGGCGCAGTAATTGTCGTAAGCTTGCCTTAGAAGTTGCTGAGAAGATAGGGCTCAACCTTATCCTCGCTTCCCTTTACTACCTGTCACTACTGCTCCGTGGCAGTCTGTTAACAGAGAATGGTCTGTCTCCTTTCGGCTACTAAGGAATAGTCACTGGTCAGACTCTCCTAAGGGCAGTTTGATTTCATCATTTTCACTGATGGGTCTGCTGAGGGTGATATCGGTGTGGGGGCAGTGCTGCGGTCATCTGTGAGGGTAGTTTTAATGTCCTCGATATTGATACCCTTCGTGTTAAGGGCGCGGCTGTGTGCTCTTCTTTTGAGGATGGCGGTCGAGTGGCTGTGTTCGATCTGTTCCGATAGCCAAGCATCGCTGGTTGCATTGAACAGTAATTTGGTTGGCAAAAGTTCAGACCTGAATGCTGTCAGATATATGCTCAGAAGCGCGTTGTTCTGTCCACTTCCAGTGAGTTTCGACATTATCGGGTTCATGAACATTAACTCGTTCCAATCTTGAAGGTATTCCCCAATGCCTGTGTCCGAACAGTCAAGGCCTTCATTAGCAGGACCACTCTTGACCGCCCTCCACAGCACCCTCGTGTCAGACTAGTATACAGGCACGGCCGGATCACGCCGCTCCTGATTCGAAAGGCTGAGGTCATTATGGCGCGGTTGTGTAATGGCCACAAACGTTCTGGCTTCATACAGACCCGATGTGGCCTGGGAACCTCATCCACATGTCCCCAATCCCTCGATGGGGATGAGAGCTTGGAACACTTTTTCAGCAAGGCTCAGCTTCGGATGTGTTGCTTTGGGGAGGTTGTCCCACCCGTCTGCGATCTTAGGGGGGGGGGGGGGGGTCGGCTATGATGGAGTTACCGTTACCGCCCTAATTTGAAATAAGCACGTGCAAATTTTTTAGTGTGATTGTTTCATTGTGTACCTACGACCAAAGTATGTTTGTAATTAAAATTTATCTTTTTATTTGTAGAAGGCCTATAAGGATATTATGCAAAATGGGAGATGTCCAATTTGTCAGAATTCAAGCACTAACCTTATAATTGATATGGCAACGCACATGGATTTGGAACATAATCTCACTGTATGCCAATTTTGTACAAACCTTCTCCATTCAAAATCTGATTGGATAGATCACATATCAACTTTTCATCTTCAACGTTGTTCAGTAATTCTTGAGAAATGGGATTAAACTATCATACATATATTCATCTCTGATCAAACATATTGACAGAAAAATATTCGAGTTCTGCTCACAACTGAGCAGCTATAATATTAAAGGGGGCAAGTCTGATTTTAGACCCTCTCCCCCTTTTTTCAAAAGTAAAAATGCCTCCAAAAAATTATTTGTGAACTCTCTTTTTCCATGCGCTTTAAAAAATATTTTCTTTTGGTATTACTCATTAACTTGGTATAAAACACTAAAGCTACCGTGCTACAACAGCAGTATGAACATTATTTCAAGGCAACATAGAGTGCACTTTCATCATACATTCTATCAGTGCTTATTTTAATTCTACAGCGCAAATACTTTAATAAGTAGCATATAAAGTAGGTTGATTTGTTGTTGTTGATCTTCCTCCGGTTCGATAAAGCCTCTGTCATATACGCCTGCTGGTTGGCCGGTGCTCCGCAGGAATTTTAAGCACTTTTTGTTGTTGTACAAGAACACTGTTGCTGATCGTCTGTGTGCTAAAGACATTTCGGCGTATTGCTTCATAGCGTAGGCAGTCAATTAGTAGGTGTTTGGTGTCTTCTTCTGCTTCCTGCCAATGACTACAAATGGGTGACGCTTCCTTCTCGATTCGGTGTTTGTAGCTTCTGAGGAGTGGCAGTGGCCCGTCCTTAATTGGGCCAGGATAATGGCATCTTGTCTTGCAATTGATGGATGGTCCTTGATTTTGGCACCGCTATGGGTGCTCAGTGCAGGTACTTATGTGCAGAAGATATTTCAGCAGTAAGTCAGGATGAACCTTGTGTTTATAAACAAGTGGTGGAAGGTAACAACAACTCTTCGTTTTCAAATGACAATGGTCTGCATTGTGAACTGGCTGCTACTTCGCCTGATTCTATTGACAATGTTGATAATTTAATTTCACCAAGTCCAATAAATTAAAATCTTTTCACCAGAAAACGAAACTGTCCAGATGTTCAGGACGCTTCAGTTCCAACTTCAAAGATAGCTAAAATTGATCCACCAAGAAAAGAATGGAATCGTTCTGACTTTTTTCAGTCAAGTTGGCTAATTTTTTTATCTTGAGTACCACCATATCTTCAGAAAACAGTGGATTCTTGATCACCCAAGTTGGAAAAAATAGTTAAAATCAAACCAGCTATGAATTGCCTGAAAATATGACATTCAGATCCAGTATATGCCATACATGTGATGCGAAATACGTGGATCTGAAATACAAACCACAATTAGCGGAATAGACTTAAGTTGAGCAATAATAAAAAGATTGAATAAAAAATTATGAGAAGATATTGAAGCATGAGGTCAGAAGGGGAAGAAAAGAAAACGCAAAATATCAGCACAGTATCGATTAGGATCAACAAAACATCAAAAATGAATTGCTAGGCTTGTGGATGTTGAAAGGCAAAAATATTGCACTTCCATGGCTATGGCTGTAATTGAATCAACTAAAGTTCAGGAAGAAGAAATTGCAGGTTGGAAATACACAGTAACAGCCAACATTATACGCAGTTTATGCTGAAGCAATGATGAATATTCCCTTTTATTCACATCCCAAATTACTTGACTTGTTAGAGAAAAATTATTTTAATATTGGACTTCCAGTTGTACCAAAGAGCTTCTTCAACAAAGTTTTGGTCAACGTTTTTTTGGCTACTAAAACCTTGCCATGAACAGAAAAATTGCATATATTAAATGGACCATACTAATCATTCCAATTTCTTCTTCAGATGCAGAAAGGGGATTTTCAGTTTTGAAGCACATTACATAAGTATTATAGAAGGTCATCACTCTCTGCTGCAACAATCAATTGATACTCTATTAGGGCTAGGAATAAATGCTACCCCTTTCCTTCTTTCCTCCCCTCCCTTCTGTTTTCCTTTTTTGCTACCTCTCCACCTTTTCCTTCTTTCCTCCCCTCCTTTTTTTGCTTCTGTCGCCCTCTTTTTTCCTCCCCTCCCTTCTTTTTTATACCCCTCCCCCCTTTTCTTTATTCCTCACCTCCTCTTTTCCTTCTTTTTTGCTACCCTTTTTCTTTTTTCCTCCCCTCCCTTATTTTTTCTATCCCTCCCCCTTTTTCTTCTTCCTCCCTTCCCTTTTTTTTGGATTTCCCCCCTTGCTCAGGTATGGGCTACACTAAATAATGATTATGAACAGATATATGTATTTTAATAAAAATATACGATACTTACTGAATATTAAACATGTTTTTCTCTTATATTTGATAGACAGACCTGTACAATATTTTTGCCACGAGTGTATATTAGTCAAACTAATTTTTGCTATACGTATGTTGAAATATTGGTAAAATAATCTTTTACATCTAATTAATGGAATGTTAATCCATCATCGTGGTTCGTTGTACATATTTTGCATAAATGTTGAATGACATACAGGTTGAAAATAATCTAATTTGTCTCTGTGAAATAAGAGAATTGTCTCTTAATTCATTTCTCATCATAGTTCACCATGAAATAACCATGACATAACTGTGATAATTTCAAGAAAGACTATTAATAGATCGACATGAGCATGGTTTTGTACTGGGTCAGATGACCGATTTAACCTTCTAACCTAGATTTAGAAGTTTTTTTAATATTAGCTTGACATCCTTGTGTAGTGGTGCAATCATCGCATTGGTGTTTGTTTGTTTTAGTTATCATCATTATTTAATTTTAAGAGGTCAGTTTACTTCCCTCTGACAGGGAGTCACCGATCCTCATTCTATCCAACGGGCCACATCGATTTTCCAGTGCTTTCTATCTTTATAGTCTCCAAGCTTCAATCCAACCTTTCGACATTCTCTCTCTGCCATACTGTTCCAGGTCAACTTTGGGCGCCCTTCCACTTCGAAATTCCATGCCCCTTTTACATCACTATTCTGTTCCTTTCTTAGGACGTGACCACATCATCTTAGACAGCTGCGTCTCAATACCTGTACTATTGACTTTCGCAGATCAAGCTTTTCCAACAATAATTCTGAATCAATCTTATCCCGCTGTTTAATTCAACATAATCTTTCTAACCCTAGCTTTTCTGCTCTTAGGATATTTTCCTCTGTTGATCTTAATGCGCATGTCTCACCCGCATAAACAATAACTGGTCTAACACATGTTCTATATATTTGCCCCTTCATTGCTAGAGTCAGACATCACTCTGTTTGTTACTGCCAATTCGCTGCCTCCTCCTGTACTTAGTGTATCTCCCAACTAACAAATTTCCTTTAATTTATCAAGGTCTTTTAACACTTTTTTTCTATCTTCCCATGCTCTGTAACATTTCTATCAGACTCATTTTCCTGCATACATTTATTGCACTTGAAATCAGTAGTCATTGAGATAGTGACTCTCTTCTTTCCAGGGCATCTACCGTGGATCCACTTTTCACACTTTCTGCACCACAATGAGCTGCTCATCACTCTTTTTCCACATATTCCACAGGGGTCAATCTCTTTGCCTTCACTGAAATTTCGTCACACATTCCTTGATCTTCGTCTTTACCATATTTAGTTTCAAACCTTTTCCCTCGATTGTCTGTTTCCATTTCATAAACTGGTCATTTAGCTCCTTCATGGATTCTGCCATTATCATCAACTCATCAGCATAAAGCAATTCAATAACTTTCACTTTCTGCGACAACACATCCACAACTAATGCAAATAAAAGTGGTGACAATACATACCCCTGATGGCACGCGATCAAAGGCTTTCTCAAAATCTATGTAGTTCCCACTGCCTCTACATATATAGCATTTTTGCATCCTTCTTATAAGAAAAATCACATCAATTATCCCTTTACCTGGCATAAAACCATACTGCATCTTGTTGGTGTTGGCAATTTTCATTATTCTGTATGAGCCCCATTCTTCTGGCATACTGTATTCATGAAAAATTCTGTTCACTATTTCCAGCAACACCTCATTTCCATAATGAGATGCCAAAAATATTCTCTAGTAATTCCACATTGTCCTCCTGCCTTTCCGCTTTTCAAAGCTTGCTTTACTTCTTTCATGAAAATAGGTTCCACTGGTCGACCAATTCGATTAGCTTTGGCGACCACGTCTCAGGTATTTTCCAAATTAATTATACTTTCCATGTGCTCCTTCCAGATCTTTGTTATTCAACATGAGTCATGTTCAGATTATTTAGTGAAAATTATAATGTCACAAACATAGTATGTGCTAGAATCTAGCGACATTAGTCATTTGTAAACATTTTGTTATGTACTTGATTGACTATAATCACAACATTCCCTTCTCTCTTTGGGGTAAACATCCCATGAGTCAAAGGTATTTCAGAGAGATTCAATATTTGGATAAATTATTAATCTAACCTTTCAGCTATCAGTGAAAATCATTATCTATTGCTCTATGTTGATTAATTATTGTTGTTTCCTTTTTTGTTTGTTTGCTACATAAAATGCAAGTTGTTTGTTTAAAATATTTTATTAATAACTTTTAAAGAAATGAGTTTTCGTGTAACACTAGCAGAATCGTGATTTTAGATAGCTATGCTATTTTGAGATTTTTCTATTTTACAGATGATATAATTTTGGGAATGTCACCATCTGGATCTATGACTGTGTGGACCTTAACTGGAGAGGAAGTGAAAGTAGGTTTGACAAATAAGTAGTCCTATATTAGATCCATGGACTGTGTATCTTACCCTGTGACTAATTCTGACGTTCTTTCACTTTAAGGGCAGCAATAAGTCAGAGAATGAGTCCAAGTTTCTTCGATGTCGGAATATTCTTCACATCCGGCACAGTGTTTTCAGTCCGCGTACAATCATGCTGGTGACGCCGTTAAGTATTCAAGTGAGGTCACTACTACCATTTGGGATCAATATGATAGATATCTTAGTTAGTCACAAAGGCTACAGATAATGAATCGTGCAGGTTGTCCCGTGAAAGTGTATCTGAGAGAACACTGAAATATAAGAGTACTTATGCTCTAAATCTTTAACGGATATATTTAATAGCAATATTTAGTGTCAATGTCTTGAAAATATGTATTTCTTTTTTTGTGCTTTTCCCTCATCAACATGTTACCTTTCCATTGTGTTGTGGAGTTACTTTTCTACTCCAAGGATTAGCTGCTATGTCGGCTGAAATAAATGCATTTTCTATTTACTAAACAGGCAGGAGACCATTACGTCTCTAGTCTACTGCCCCTAACGATAGTATTTGGTTCAAAAACAATTAAATGGGAAGGAAATCACTTGATTTGTGACTTATCCCGTTACAGTTCTGTTATTGAAGATTATAAACTTGGAAATTAAACTGTAGTAAGTGATTTTAATAGCCACATGTTATCAATATAATTTGTCTTCCAGCTGTTTGATGCCATCGATTGGTGTATTCTGACCTCGCTGGACAATCCTCCTGGGCAGCCTTTTGTAGACGCCTGCTTTCTTACAGCAGATACCATCGTGGCCTTGACTTCAGTTGAAGAGGCACTGATATGCACCATTCCAGACAGGTAAGCCGCCGTCTATCATTGAATACTAATGGTTGTGGCAGCGTGAACGATTTTATGTGTTGTCTACACCCACTTAGTTGTGTTTCGTTTTGATTTAATCTTGCAGTTGATTTTGATTTCTGTTTTTAGGGGGGGGGTCTGCTTATTGTGTGTGTTTTATAAAAATATGGTCCACTCGCTTCTTTTGTAGGACTGATCAGTCAATGTAAGTAGGATGTGACGTCATAGATAGCCAAGATGGTTAACCTTGTATTCTGTTAATAATTATTTAGAGATACCAAAGTTTGTTTAGCTTTTTAACCTTTTTGGTAGCTTTTTCTTGTGACACATACCTACATACATGATTATTCGCAGAGAAGTATTTATTTTTTTATTTTGTAAAGGAAATTTCACCAAACTGAGATTATCTGAGACAAGCATTTCTTCATTCATACCGCGTATATTTTGTGATTCTAGTAATATGTGCATATAGAATTTCCGTGTGTGTTATGAGAAGAAAATTAACTTTTTAGAGACTAGCTTTTTCCTATTTTGTATATTTTATTTTTGACTATATTTTCTTTTATTTTGATTGTTGCTACGTTACATACCTAGCTTGTTGCTTTATATTTTATGCTTAGTGCTTCATTTATTAGTTGTACCAATAAATTTTCTATGGTGTATTGAATTATTGGTGTAGGTAAAACATGTAAATTATTTTATTTTCCAAACTACATTTTTTGTCTTTGTACATTCCATTTCAGTTTTGAATGTTTCACCAGAATTCTTGAAACTCAAATCTAAAATGTTGAATACGTAACTTAACTGTTTTGTAGACTTCGCGTTGTTTAACACGTGGTCGACCACATATTTTAAATCACAAAAATATTTTTTTACATCAAAAGATGCTCAAGAAAAATTGGTAAACTGGTCCAAATTTCATGCGAATTGGTTTGGAGCAGTTCTGAGAATATTTGCTTAAGGGTACCTTCCCACCCGATTCTACGAAGGCTTAAGCACTACCTCCCTAGTTTTTTGTTGTGTATAATTTATTCATTTCAATTTAACTCGTTTTAGGATTAAACGGCCAGTTCAAAGTGTCTAGACGTATAATTCATATATTTAGAGTTTCAAAGCATAAGACGGCATTTTTTTGTTACAACTACCTACAGAATATTATGGACGGGTCTCGACGTTGTAATCCGCAATACTGTATTTAATTACAGATGATGAATAAAAACATATTTCAACCATTTTCAATGGCTCTGTAATGCTATGGTTTATTTTTCTGGATTTACAATTATAAATAATGGTGAAGAAATGTTTAATTTTATTAAATAATGTGGGATTTAGTAATATAAAATAGTTTCTATGTACATATGTAGTTTTATTTCATATGTGAATGATATTGATTTTATAGCTCATCATTATTCAGAGAATTATTCATTCGTTTAAGTTAAATATGATATATGTATTCATAGATGCGACTTCACATGTTAGTTGGCTTGAGTTATTTAGAGCAGAGCTAGGTGCCTGTAGGTTTATTGAAAGATCTATAAATTAAGAATATAGACAGGCGAACTTTCATTAACCGTCCGATGGAAATGACATGATGCGTCATATTGTAATATGCCAATATTTTATTTTTTAAAAATACATAGATAAAACAAGTGTTTGTTATTTGATAAAATCATAAAAAATTGACATTTTTATCCACGTGGAAATTTAATGATGCAAAAAATTATAAATAAAAAAAGTAAGGATGTTCTAATGTACCCTGCTATCACGGAATTACACAGTCTTAACTCCACAGAGTTCTGTAAAATTTATTTATTGTAACCATTTAAAAATTGTCCTCTATCAAGTAATGAAATCGGCTGTACAAGCATGATACACTACTTCTTTTGGTTCATCATAATATTCCAAATTTGGAGTTTTGTTTACTTTTAAAACTTTGAATAAAATCCGTTGCTTCTCACTGTTATTCATATTTATCATCTCAGCCACTTTTAGTGTCACCTGCTTGCTCTGGATTTAGATTACTTTTATTTTGTTTAAAGCTACTTTTATTATCGACAAAGTAGACTACATAAAATTTCGGTTTGTTACTCTTTAAAGTCATTCAATTTATTAATGATCTATTTAATATTATTATCCCTACGCTGATTAAAGGAGGGGACGTAACCCCTCTAGTAGCTCAAAAACAGTAAAACAGCAACGTGGTGGCCTTATAAAGTAGGTCACGGGTCCAAAATTTGCCATTTACGTTATTTGCTGTCTCTATCTCCCATGTCCAAATTGTACTTATGTTACCTGTTGGGGATCCCACTACTATTGAAAGTGTGGACTGGTCCTAGTCGTCCATATTTAAAATGCTGTGGGCCATCCAAAATAATTTGGATAGTCAGTGGTATGAAATGTATACCCGACTGCTGCGGCATCATTTGACAAATTTAATCACTTCATAAAGAATAGGTATTATGCTCTATCAAGTTTTCTTGTGCTTGATTTATTTCATTAAGTCGAAGTTGGTGTGACAGTCGCAGTGCGATTCCTATGCAACAATCGGAAAGTTTTAGTTTTGTGTCCAGTTGAATGGAAAATGGGAAAATAGTTCCTGGTGGACCTATACACCCAATTCGAGGTCAAAGTATATTTTTTTTGACCGAGCGTAATAGTACGCAATGATGTTTGCTAAATTTCAGTCCAATACATCCGCAGGAAGTATGATTTTCTGGAGGTTGGGGGTGTGGTTACACCTCCCTTTATCAAATATGTTTATCGCATAAGGTTATCATATTACCGTATTAACTTTGATGTCAACTAATTATGTCTCGTAGGACTCAGTATTAGTAATATCCTTTTTATTTTTAATTCAATAGAGTCAATTGCATAAAGAATACTTTTATCTAATAAATATTTATGTGCCATGATTTTCATGTGAGATATCGGTACCACGGATAGATCAGGATTAAAATTTGTAATAACATGTCGTTTTTTTACATAAGACCATAATGTTGGTGTTCTTTAATTGTTATTTAAAAATGTACTATTCTATGAAAAAACTTTTGCTTCGAATAAGTAGGTATGTTATTATTTGGTTTCACGTTTGATGCTAGAAAACAGTATTTTTTAGAGAAATTTCTCTTACCACTATCACAAGTTGGGATTGGCTAGACTAATAAATAAAGAAGAAGAGAATTACTAAGAAAAACATTACGACTAGAAACTAAGAAGAAGATCGTGAAGACAACTGTATATGGAATATAGCACTATATGGAGCGGAAACCTGGACATTTCAAGAAAAAGACAAGAAGAAAATTAAAGCACTAGAATGTGGATTTGGAGAAGAATGCAATAGATAACATGGAAAGACATGAAGATAAATCAAGAAGTACTCTAACATATCAAAGAAAAACGCAGCATGTTGGAAACAATAATCAGAAGAATTGGATTGGGCATATAATACGTGGAGAAGGAATGGTCAAAGCAATTCTGGAAGGTCAATTTCTAAGGGAAACGTGGAGGAGGAAAACCAAGAAAAGGGATGTTAGAAGAATTCAAACCAAACATCTATAGAGAATTGAAGGAACGGGCAGCAAACCGAGAAGGATGGAGAAAGTGGATGCCATAGAATTGAACCTGCTAATAACTAATT
>JAUYWI010042007.1:0-18163 GCA_034780595.1 Parotoplana pacifica
TATCAAGAGACAATCGGTTTTTGGTAGTCCTTTTGACCCCCCTCTCTACACACTGATGCCAGAGAATATGGTTGAGTTCCTTAGAAGGATAGGTTGCCGGAGGTAACTAACTCCCCCTCAAGGAGTCCGGAAAGAAGATTAAGTTCAATTGTTCTTGCTCAAATGGTGGAGTCTGCTGAAACCAGTAAAAAAAGGTTCGACATCGTAGCCGATATTTTGCTGGACTCCAATCGAATTTTAATAACAGAGGCAGACAGGGCCAATCTGTAATGCTCTCATATTTTGGATGTCAAAAGTAGTGCACATTGAAGAACTTTGACTCAACAGTTCATCGTTTGGACTCTTTCTATTCTGAACTTATTGGTGGTTCTTCTACAGAGAATGCTGTTTTATGGAAGTGTGTACAGGTAAACCCTATATAATGTACAGATTTTAATGTAATGTCATTTTAGATGTTTTACATTATTGGTACTTAATTGTATCTTCTTTCTTTTCCCTATAGATGTTGATTGTCATTTCCCATGGCAATGCCTCCGTTGAAGGAGGGTTCTTGGTGAGCAAATCTATCTTGGTTGAGAACACGAAAGAAAGAGAATCGTGTACAGTGCTGGGAAACAGCATGGAGGTGTGACATCTGTACCAATGACAAAGGAGTTTATAACCAGTGTCCGTAGTAATCACTCAGTAAATAAACATTACTTGGAAGAAACCCTGAAGTCTCAGAAGCAGGCTGCAAAGGAATAGGTGCTTGAGAAGCACGTCATTTGGCTGAAATAAGAGAAAAGGAGCAATGCAGAGGAGTTGGCGAATGAAAAGAAAGACATTGTTTTTTACAGACAAAAGTGTGCCGACTGTGATGTTGAATTGCTGTTTGTGGATTTTGTTATTTACTATCTTATTTCAGTATGAGCAAAAAAATTAATGTATAAACACACACACACACACACACACATGGATATTTATGATATTTTGTCTACATATATGTAATGTCTTGTGGAATGTTTGTGGAAAGCAAAAATCAACTATATTGAAAATTATAAGTCATGGAAATTAAATTTTGGTCAGGGATAATTGTGTGATTCAGGTGTTATGGGCCTTGCTTCGCTTCCTTGTGCAAAACCTTGAATAATTTTTAAAGTTAAAATCTCAGTGGCCTTACTGAAAAAAATAGTTACTTCCTTAAAAGATTGTTATCAATTAATTTTTGTTAAGGTTATAATGATCGAAAGTATCTTTTTTTTATTAAAATGTTTGGCTTTAAGTATTTTTATTTTTGTGTTTGCTAAAATACGTTATTTATTTTAAAATTTATTACATTAACTTAAATTAAATTAATCAAAATGTGGGTGAATTCACGTTATGTTTCACGATTTTATTACTTTTTGGCAGCAGTAGTGTGATTATATCTTACTGCGAATTCATATTTGTAGGATTATTATACGTGCTTACCTTAGGCGAACATCAGTTTTAAAGTTTCCTAAACGTATAGTGATAAACTCCCATTTAATATTTCATGATGTTAATTATATTACATCTATTTGCTCTAATATATTTCCTGGGTTCATTGTTTTATCTGGTTTCAGCTGAACCATTTTGCCGAGCAACGGTTGACTGAGTCAATTAAGACACAATATGGCTCAAATAAACAGGTTACGGAATTGATTGACCAAATACAGACACAGGTATGTGGAACAAACTCTTTTATATTTTTGTCAATATTTTTAAATGCTATTGTTTCTAGTTTTATAAAGACGTATTTTCTTTTTATTAACGGTACTCTTTTAAATATGTATAAGGTTTTTTTAGTACATCCATTTGTTTAGCCTATTATTCTATCTCTTTGTTGTGGCTTTTTCTGTTCAACATTTTGGTTCCCAGTGTCAAAATTTCGTGTTGGGATTGATTTCTGGTTGTCAATTTGTGTTAGTGAATAATCTTATCGGATTGATTAGATTACTCTTCTGAAACCACGTACGTAATATCGAAATGACAATCCTGGAATGAATATTGACTTTATTTATCAAGTTTTAATTAACTAATTTGTAGTTCGAATAATCGATTGTTCTATTATATTTTATAAGGTGGAGCATACTATTGTTCCCTGAAATCCATTACCTATCACAATAGAAAGTTTTTTTAGTTCAATAAGTTACTTGATCAGCTTGGGACAATTCTAAAATATTCATGTTCACCGCTTCTATGTGTTGAGGCAGAGTAACATTTTGCAATCATTTTTCCAGGCGATACAAGCTTGCTATTCAAATGATAATTTTTTTGTTTCTCAAAATACATTTAATTGATTTTTAGAGAAAAGGTTGGTTTATCTGTCTTTGACAGTGAATTAGTCCACGCAAAAGATGGATCTCCAATATACATATATTGTACAACTTTCATGTACATAGAAGCTCAATATAAACTAGTCACAGTTGCTACATTGATGGACATATTCAGCTTCTAGTTGACCAGATGTTTCAATTATTAAGTAAATAATAGCTATCTATATGGCTATGGATGGATGATTCCATTTAATTAAAGTAGACATAGTCAAGTTATCATTTTTGTTAATAGTCATATATTTACATTATCTCTATAAACTTATTTCATGATCATGGATGGATTATCACATTAATATTTATAATATGGTTTTAGTTTGCTTCTGATAACGTGCGGTTTTTAATTTTACCTAACAGCTTGGTGTGCAAGAGTTGCTTGGTTCCACTTTTTATTTTAGTTGTCGTCACTCTGAACATGTTATAATAGGGCTGTAGTTTAATTAAATAATCATGTTTGGGTTTAGATATACTTTAGTTACTGTCTCAAAGTTTTGATTGACTTTGCATATTAATTTTCTCTAAAGAATGTTAACTTAATTTTGATTTATCAAGCTGTCTTTTGACTGACCTTTTAGAATGCAAACTTTTGCTATCTATACTTACCTGTTGCTTTCATTAGATGTTCCGCCCATGTATTCTTCTTAGGGAGATATTAAATAAATTGATTTCATTTTCTATATAGAAAGGTTATTATACTTTAATAATGCCTAATATTAGTTCTATTTATTTGCATTGTATGTGACACTACAGTATGTTTCTACTTTCCATTTGTGTTATGATGATTAGTAATGACTCATCTACATAGTGCATAGGGAAACCCTGAGAAGAAATTTATGGGTAAACTATTGTTTTTGAACATTAGTCATTGTTTTGTATCCGCTATTTGCTGTGACTCTGTCTTTGCTTAGGTAGTAGTATCGGATGAACTTTTTTTGGTGTTGCATAGACGTCTGTCATATATGTACTACATACTGTATATTATGTTGGAGTTTCAAATTTTACTCGTTACACCACTGAACCAGTTAGTTTTCCCATAGTCCATGATTGTGAGAGTATGCTTTTAAATATGTAATTTTCTTTTTGCTTGTTATATGTATGATAGGATTTAAGATTCGTTTGTCAGATAATTTTTCGGGTTAAAAAAGGTCACTCTATTTTTTATTTTTTGGTGGGGGTGAGGTGAGAAGAAGAATATTCTCATATCCAGCGGCAAGATTTTATGTAGATAGCTTTACGTCTATTTCAGTGTTTCTTAATCGGGGTGAATTTATGCAAAGTGGGGGTGAAAAAGAAAATGGTTGACTTCTTAGCTTGAAATCTTTAAACAATCGATGAATTACTAAAATAATAATAATGAATCGACTAGGTAAAATAAGTCTATAGAAATTAACAAGAGTAGAGAATACTTAGATTTATAGCTTGATTCTAGTAAAACGGACTGATGCACTTATTATGGATACTCATGTTGTATCTATGTAAATAATTGAATAACATACAAATACATGTTTGGGTTTTTTATATCTTGAGAAATACTGGTCTATATTTTCAAAGAATCGCTTTTTAAAATTTAATTTCTGTGCATCTTTTGAATCCTATTAGACACTTGGTCTGTGGTAGTTATAGACTAGTAGTTCTGTAGTTCTCGTTTTTTTTAATTTAATTTTTAGAATCAATCCTACCTACGATATGCATCCATAGATAATCTCGAGATTTTTTGTATTTAGAGCTTCTAATACTTTGTCCATCAAATGCTAAAACTTTGTCAGCTGTGTAGGTATAATACTGCTTAAGGCGTTGCCGGTTATTGTTTGTAGTTTAGATGATGAACATATCAAAGCTACAGTTCTGAGTATACATATCCCAATGTGTGTTGTTTTAGACTTGTCATTTCTAGCTAAATACTATTAGTAACGAGTCGGGTACCGATGTATTAGGTGGGGCGGGCACTGCAATTTCTTTCATTTTAAAATAATACAATTAAGTGACTTGCACAGTCCATTTTCTATATGCCGACGCAGCTTTAGCCACATCGTCGGCAGAATTGTTTACTCTTCCGTTCACTTGCCAAAGATCAGGATCTGAGAAGATGAGTCTGCTCTGTATATTTTATTTGATTAGAGTTTGTTGATATAATTTGGCATCTATTTGTTGTGTAGGCATCATTTTTCACCCAGTTTCAAAATAGGACGATTTTCTCTACATTGTGGCTGTTATTTTGTCCGAAGCATTGCTGCTGGCTCTGTGTTTTACTTAGGGAAGGCACCTCTGCCTTTTTATTGCTTATTTTTAATTTTTTGGTCTTCTTCTTTTTTGAAACAAAATGTACAATAGGTTGTCATGTATGCATTATCACTCCGAATCGCATCATGCCGCCGATGTTATAGACATCAACCTTGAATAATCTATGTAGTCGAGCGATGGGGATTTTATTGAATTTGTATGTGGGGTACCTCTATTCTCGGTCGGTATGTTCTTGTTTAACTAACGTCGACATACCTACTCACATTTAGAAATTAGTTTCAGCTCTAAGCTGAACATGGCTTTTATACGAAGGGAGTTGTTGTAGACTTGGCGTTTTTTATTGTATAAAGCTAATAATATTCAATAAAAATTAAAAGTTGCCTGTTTTCCGTTATCATGTTTTCTATAGAGCGTATAGTTCTGATTCTCTTGGGTTATTAGGATTTCTTCTTTCAGTTTGGCATATAGGCAGTAGGTGGTACGTATCTGACAATTGGCACGAAGATGAGTGTCAGAAAACTAATGTCGAGCTGTCCCGATCATCTTTTATAAAATGTAGGCTGAGATTCTTTTCCTTAAGAATCGTGACATGTATGAATATGTTCTTGTCATGTATACTACTGGTGGTGGTGGTGATATATGTAAGACACGCGAATATATTATGAGAAACTTTGTTTTAAGCTTTCTGACAAAACTGCATTTTTTGTTGTTCACTAACCGTGCTATTCCTTTTCAACTGAATTCTGGTTTCTTCTGTATATTTGTGAATTATTCGAACTTGCATTGATTTTATACATTTGTATTTGTTGTTATTAGAAAACCTACACGTCGGTAATATATTATTTGGGCTCCTATGTGTTTATTTAAATGGAGTTTTATTCGTTTTGATCGTGTGTTTGCTAGCTGAGGTGGGTTGTTTTGAGGTAAATCTTAAAATTGACTTTGTATTTCCTTTGAATTCTGAGTTTTAGAACGGTTAAGTGGTTTTCAATTAAACCTCACGCAATCTTTGATAGTGATTGCTCAGCTAATATTTCAGTGACAATTATGATATGTAGAAGAGGTGGTTTCTGAGCATCATAAATATATTATAATAGAGATGCAAAAATAATTATTTTACTGACAGTTTGGAAAGCTAACATAGTTTTATTTGTCCCCACGCTACCATATAATGATTTTTTTTAAAATTCAAATTGACTTCTGTAGCAAGATTTGTTTTATCGACTATTTTTCAGCCTGCACGTTTTTTGTGGTCGTCCACCCCTATATTTTACATATAGAAGAAAAAACATTACATTTTTTCTGACAGATAAATAATGAATATTTCTTTTGCAAATCTTGGTTTCATAAAACTTTCAGGAACATTTTTTTTAAATTGTGACTGAAAACTACTATTATACTCAGTTCATTTAAATGTACATATTTTGTGGATTTTTTAACATAATATTACGTCCATAGAAATATATAAGTACGAATGTCTATTTTTATTACGTATTTTTTATAATCTGGCAGTCTAGGTTTGAAAAGGTTATATTTCGCTTTCAGTGAAACAGTTATGTTTGTTTCAAACTAGATGAAAAGAGGAAACCTTTTGTTAATTTCAGTTAAAATATTTAGTCATAATTATGAAAATCTCATACATAAAATAAAGATTGTATTAAAAAGTATTTTGTTAAAATTTATGAATATTTCAACCTTAAAATTTGTGTTTATCTAAATGGCTAGCATTATATTACATACATAATTTCAACATTAGTTATAAAGCATTTTTATTTTGCAGTGTCATAGCAACAAATTTAAATCTAACTGCATGGCGACAGCCCCAACTGTACATTATGCAAAATGTGCTTGACATCTTAAAAGTAAAAATCAATAATTAGACTTCTTTGGCATAATATAATCTACCTAATTAATTAATTCCTGCTTTTGTGTACAACCGGTCCTTACGACTTTTTTATCAATTTCTAAATCTAAAGATATAAATATTTTTACTTTGAATTTTACTCAGAGTAGGTAGTTTTTGCTGAATAGATGGTAAAAAAAACAAAAAGAAGTTTATCTGTTTATTTTCGGTTCGTTGCTTTGGAGGAGAATGTTCATTTAGACAATAAACCTTTAAAGTTAATTCAAATTCAGCAACGCACTGTTGAGTTTCTCATGCTTGTTTCACATGGTGGAATTTTTCTAACCAATAAATAATATCAACTGAGCCCAATAATAGAGAGAGAGCGCGCGCACTTGTTGGAGAATGGGTTATAAGTTCGGTAAATATTGATAAGCTTAACAAAATAGGCAACGATTTGTCCAGATGAGGCGAATATTTTATGACAAGACACACATTATGTGGTTTTAGGCTCGAAATTTTTATTGCATACCTTTCTGTCAATAGTATAAATAACAATGATGTACCGTTTATAATAATGATGATCTAGGAAATTATAGATTGATTATTCGTAGCTGAATGAATTTTGTGGCTTCCGATGTACTTATTTCAGCCATTTTAGAGGATCTGACATTCCTGTTTGTTTTGTATAAACTTGTGATGCTAATTTGATTAATTCAATACAGGGCTAGTTGATTGGATTGTTTCACATATTATAAAATTTTAACTAGTTTATTTACTAGAGCTAAGAGTATGTATGCTTATTTTATTTGTTCCGTTTAGGTATTTCTTCCTTAATATATGATTAATTTGACCCAATAAAAATCTGTGACCATTATTAATTATTTTTTATGTTGCTTCGTCTACTATTGATGATGCTGATAATAATATTTTATTTGTTATGGAATAAAATCCCGAGCGCTTCTATTTATTGCTATCTGAGGTAGCCTAATAGCTACAATCTGAATCAACCCGAGGTCTTGCACAGTTATAAAAACTGTGTCAACTGACATTAGGCCATATTTTCCCAAATATCGATATGTTAGAAGTATGTATTTGCTTTTTCTATCTAAATTTACTGGACACAATTCTGCACACAACTATTCAACGGAAAAACACAAATCGAACTTACCAAGTGATATAGTTACATAACCGGAGTTTGGTTAAATCGAACCTGGTTTGTGGTTTTACTGTTTCAGAATAGACCTGTTCAAACTTTCTGTGAGAGGCAAGTTATTCAGAGGACGAATTAGGGTGGCCAAAAGTAATGTCAGTATAATGTGCCAGCAACAATGAAGACAGTGAATTGAGTTGGCACTCTCACTAACTGAACACCTGAAGAACAAAACGATACAGGTGTAAGGTTGTTTATAGACATCTCTATATAGCTAGTGGTAATGTCAACTAATATCGAACTCTATGTCGTGATTGAAGGGGCCAAATGTTTATAAGAAGTTGGTGAAGATGTTCAGATATGTACAGAGTGTCCAGAAAGGTATTGTGTTTTAGTAAAACAATTTGGTACACAGGCGTACTTTGGAAACATTCATTCACAGAAAATTTATATTATTTTGAAAAAATCAATATGGGGGACGATGACGTCATCAGGTCCAAAAATTATACTATGTCCAATTGACTACATAAATATTTTCCCAAATATTTGATTTTCATTTTTTGGAGGAACCAAAATCAGTAAGCAATATTCTAGGGGGGGTGGGTAATTGTGGATTTGCGCTACTGATCCCATAGTGGACCTGCACACCAAATTTGAAGTCAATTAGACATAGTTTAGTTTAGGACCTGATGACGTCATCGACCCCCATATTGATTTTTTTCAAAATAATATAAATTTTCTGTGAATGAATGTTTCCAAAGTACCAAATAAAAGTGAACATATTCATAATTGTTTTACTAAAAGACAATATTATAAAAAACACAAAACCTTTCCGGACACCCTGTTAAAGAGGACCAAATATGTTCATTCGTTGTGTTGCTATGTTGTTATTCATACAAGGCTTTTCCACTTTTGACAGCTAAGTCATCAATAAATTTTTAGTTGATTTGAATCCAATTTCGTCGCTTCGTGGTCTAGACAGCTATGTACGTTACCCACATATGTATTGGCTTAATAACAGTGCTAGCGATGTTTCTGTGCTTTACTATAAATTTTAGTGTTGAACTGAGTCAAACTAATGATAAACAGTTGCAATTATAGTCTCAATAAAGGTGGTTACATTGGGATAATATTGATTGAATTACAACATTAACGAAATTTATTAATAAAAACCACCATGAATAAACATTGAAGCTGTATGTATGTATATATGATGTAGTTTTAACTGGTTTTATTATTTTGTTAGTTAATAATTTAATTTTATTGATGCCTCAGTCTATTTTATCTGTTTCGTTTGTAAATCACGTTGACTATTATACATAATTAGATAATCATGTTCATGGTAATATACAAGCAGGAATTTACTTTTATTGATCTTTTTGAAATTAGTGTAACTACTTGGTTTCTTTTTTATCTTATTTCTTTTTCCAATTACATATGGAAAATTTCATAAATTTATAGAATCAAAAGGTTTGTATCATTCATGATCATCGATTACTTTTAGGTCGGTTTATTTCGCTCTCATTCTTTACTCATTTTAAAATGAAAGCATTTGGAAATCTATAAAAATTCTGTACGAACCTAATATTTGCATATATACCATGATTTTATAAACAGAGAAATCTGAATTGATAATTTTACTTTATTCTTTGGGGGAAATTATTTTTTAAAATAAGCGTCCCTCGCTACATGAAGATTGAGGTAAGATGCAGCGATTTAAAATATTATCATGGTATACATATAAAGTATAAGCTATCGCATTCCTAAATAATATCTCCCCTTTGAGATTCTTCAGAATGCTAAGCTCAATTTAATGAAAAATTTATCTCTATATAAATGGAGATTTACTTTTTGGTTTTAGTTTAAATGCTGTAGTGTAATAAAAGACAACAGGATGATATTTAGAGATTCTCCATGGGCCAAATCCAATGACAAACTCAAAATTCCAAAGTCCTGTTGCATGTCGTCGGCAAACAAGGAAAAGCTACAAGTTTGTCAGACAAATACTAATTCGAATCTTCGCCATAAAAAGGTGGGACACATTATTTTTGAACTTATAGCATGTAGTACTGCCTGTCTAATGTGCAATGTTATAAATATTGATTAATCTGTTTCATCTCTTTTTACTATGCACCCAAGATGTATTGCGTGACTTTGGGCTATTGATTTTGATACAGTCCAGCTCAAAATTCAATGATAGCACTTTATCTCTAACTCATAAATCAAATAAAATCTGTGTTTTTCTACAATTCTTAAAGACACTCAACCCCACTGTCTATCCGTTTTCCTGTTGTTCTATTTTTGAACTGTGAATTATTCCCTGTGTATTTCAATTATCGGAATTACGAGTATTCCGTGTCAGCGTTATTTCACCTTTGCTATATGTATTACTAAGCTAAGTTTATTTACATTTTGCTTTGAAATATTTTAATTTTTTTCAGCAGTAATTGTCTGTGTAAACAGTAATAGTACATTTCATAGATGTCCGATTTTATAAATGTGTTCTGTAAGCTATTATTAAAAATTAACAATTGATGACGTTTCCCATTTATATATTTTGCGAATCAGTAATATGTACATCCATTATTTTATTAATATACAATACATCTACTTTGTTTTGTATTGTATACTGCAAGATTATTATTTGATCTTGTTTAGATAGAAAAACCGTTCAATTTAATCTAAACAATGGAATGGTGTGTATCTTCCATAAATTATTCACCTTGTTTCTGGTTGTCCATTGTTTATATACCCTCAGTTTAATTCACAATCACAATAGTAAATGTTATTTATCGCGGCTATAATCATCAAAAGTATGTGCATATATACTGTGCAATGAATCGATTTTATATGGATATTGTACCACTGAATAAGAAAAAACCGAATATAGAAATAATTTAAGAATGTATTAGTAACGGTAATCAATAGTTTGCTTTACAACATCTGCTAGATGCAGCAGTACTTTTTAAAATTTCAGACATGACTGTAATAACTTAACGACGCCTAAAAAACTAAAATATAACTTTATGCCAAAAAAACGTATTCTGTTAAACTATAAAGCTACCTGCAAAATCAGTAAAAACGATCTGGAAATAAAACAATTTTCAAATGTTTTTCAAAACAATAAGATTCCATATTTTACCCTTTGTTAATACCCCTCTGACGGAAATTGGAAACTACTTGAATACACTTTAACCGATTGAAATGAAATTTGCGAAAAGTGTACAAAATTTTCTTATGGGTTTTTATTGTAAACTGCTTTGACCTGGACCCCCCTCAGAAGGTAACCGCTGAAAAACCGGAAGTTCGGCCAAAATAACCAAAATGTACTTTTTACAAAAAATAATACTGAAGTCAAATGTTGATAAAATTGATTAATATTTGCTAGATATACTATAAACATTTTATTGTACCATAAAAATTCCGGAATTTTGATTTTTGTCCATAGAAAAAAAGTATGATTTGATTTTTTAACCCCTAAAGAAATGTGAATAAACTACATGTTAAACAGCTATGAAAAAAATCAGATAATATATTTAACCAAAAATGATATGAAATTTCTTGTGCCAAATTTGGTCATTTCTGGAAATTCTATATATAATTTAGACAGCAAAAATTGGAAATTTGATTTACTCATAAACTGAGAATAATTCATTGGAATATCTTCAAATTTAGCATATGTACTTCTTGAAATAATTATTTTTGCCCTGACTGCTGACCCTCATATGTCAGGAACTATAAACTTGAGTCATCTCAAAATTTAATACATTGTTTTAGATATCTTCTGGATTATAAACCTCAGGTTTCAGCGAAATGCGATGTTTGTTTGTCCAAAAAATCGATAATCAATATTTATTAACATTATTTTGGGTTTGTATTACTGTAGGTCCAAATTTGGAGTCAATAGGAAAAACTTTAATTATTGTACGTGATTACGTCATTGACCGCTACCTTGGCTCCCATATTTTTTTTAAATTGTCAATACATCTTTCCAAATTTCAGCCCAATCGATTCTCGGGAAGTATGAAATCCTGTGACCACGGCCTATATTTTTTTGGTTTGATAACGGGGTGGGGGGTAAATACCAATGCATTCCAAGAAGTGGTCTTAAGGTACACTTCAGAAAACGCTCATTTAGATAGGAGGTATACCTGTTTTTTTATTATTACTCTTTTTAAACACATTAATTGGCCAGAACCTGCTTTGACAGCGTGGGTGCCTTTTAATAAAAAAAACAGGCTTCCAATACTTTTCTTCTAACTATCTCCTTATGCAAAATTAGCAAATTTTCTTTACTTTTATGCTTTGATATAAAATATGCGAACATTTTATATTGCTCAGACAGTGATTATTCCTAGCTGATGAGTCCCAACAAGGCCAAAACAGCTGTCCTTGGCTATTATTTGCGAGTAATATGAATAAATAGTATATTTGTATCAAAGTATAACGGGTTTTTTATTATTACTCTTAAAACATTACATTTCAAGAAGTAGTCTTAAGGTACACTCTTCAGAAAACGCTCATTTATATAGCAGGTACGGATTTTTGTTCAGCCCTGTAGCTATGATGCACATCATACAGGAATTAATTTTAAATTCTCGAAATCGTTTTGGCTTTTAGGTTGCCCTTTGCACTCATAACGCAATATTTTTAAAACTTAATTACGTGTTTGCAATAGATTTACCAATTATTAACCAATTTTATCCTTTTTTTATAAAAAGTACATTTTGTCACTTATTTTTTAGTTGGCCTTAGACCTTATGCGGGTTAGATCAAAAACTCGGCAAGATAATCTTGTATAATGAATGCTAAAAATCATTTCTTTCGAAAATCGGTGACAAATCTTTGGGTGGAGGAAGGGGTTAAAGTCTTTATTAATTTATCAGTGAAAAGTACTAGATGTTGACCATAATACGAGAATTACTCTTTGTTCAATTTTAGTTTCCATATTTAGGTGTTAGATTTCGAAAATTGCCGTTTTAGTCTAATTTAATTTTCTTTCCCCCAGTTTAAACTGACCAAAATGTCACGTTTTCAATAGAAATGATACAAAAAGAATAGGTAGAATTCTTTTTGCCGAAAAAAATCAAATTTCATTTATCTAAAACAATTCCTACTGATGAGCATATACTCAGTATGTTCTATGGAAATCGGTAAGTAGAATGCCTGGATACCTACCACCTTGCATTAATTGGAGATGTATTTTTTTGATTCTCAGTTGCTGTGTAAATGTAGTTGCAAGGAAATCTAAATCTATCTGTCAAGAATTTTCAATTATTGACCTCTCTGCTTATAGGTCCTATTTGTCTTCTTTTTATCTGCCATTACAAGCACTGGTTCTATATAATTACAAGCAATAAGAGAAAAATTCTATTCGGAGCTGTGTATTTATATCTCTACAAACATTTAAATAAAATGAGTGTGATTGTTTGTTTGTTTACATCAAATCCTTGGTTTTAATCCATTGAAGTACTACACCATGAGTATTCTCAAAATGGACTCGGTATTTGGATCTAGCTAACTTGAGTGTGCCACGATTGAGCCTCGAATTCTGGTCCGTTCGGCTACCGGGTCTCCTTCAAGGTCCAGCAATAGGGGTAGAAGTACCGTATTTTGAAAGCGATGCTTCAATAAGCTGTTGTGTATTCACACTTTGAAACATAGAAGAATCATCAGACATAATCAACTAGGTATATCAGATTCTAACGAAAATCTATGCATTCACATTAACATTATCGACTTTATACATAGTTTGTTCGAGTCCTTCATATACATCAATCTACATATTATGTAGTTTGAATTAGAAGTTATTTTGAACTTTGGTATTTTGAGTGTTTCTTTTAGTAGATTAATTTCCAAGAAAAACGTATAACTTCTAAATTGATGTTATCTAATAATCTTTTGAAAATATTTGTGCCTATCAGCCTAAATTGTTAAAATTTAGAAGCATTTTTCGCTTCTAAAATAATAATGATAAGAGAAAAAGAAACAGTTTAAAACATGTTTAAAAATATTGATGATATATTAAAAATATATACCTTACAATCTGATTTTAAAACCATTTCTAGTATTTCTTTTAAAAAACAAGCACTATACATAACTATTATGTATATGTACGTAAAAGTTTTAGGTGATTTTCAATCAAAATGGTTTTAAAATCAGATTTATTTTTAGTATATCATCATCTTCTTCCTACGGTCCACTGTATCATCCTCTCGGACTCCACCTTCTCCATATCTTCACGGATGCAGTCTTCCCATTTCTTTATTGCGTCTTCCACGCCTCTTCCCCACCGTCATCTTTCTCATTCTTCTACCCTCATTAGTCCACCTCTCTCCTCACATGTCCTAACCACCGGAGCCTCACCTCCTTCAGTTTTCCTTTCAATTCTCCAATAGTCATTCTTTCCCACACCTAACTTTGTAAAATCTCGTCAGTCCTAAAGACCACCTAATCATGTTCATCTCTGCCACCTGCATCTTTTCTTCTTGCTCTTTTGTAGAAATCGCAATCTCTATCCTATACAGCAACGCTACTCTCACCATTGTCTTATACAATTTACTTTTCACCTTGTCTGGTACTTTTCTGTCCCGTTCATAAAACACCAGTTATCTTTTTCCATGCGCCCCATCCAACTTGTATCCGTTTCTTCACCTCTTTCTCAGATCCACCATCTGCCGGAACTGTTGAACTCAGATATTTGAACTCCTCTACCTGATTGAGCTGTTCTCCCTGCATTTTCACCTCTTCATCCTTTACTGACTTAGGGCCTGCTCTCAATCTCAAATACTCCGTTTTCTGCCTGCTAACTCGCATTCCTCCGTCCGCCATTGCTGCTCTCCACATTTCTAGTCTATGATTTACCTCTGTCCCTGACTCCAATCCTATTACTACATCATCCGCGAACAGCATTAATATTTTTAAATTTATAATTTAATAGTACTGTTTTTCTCTCTTATTATTTGAAATGTGAAAATGCTTTCATGAGACGTACCAAATTGTAACAATCTAAGAAAATAGACATGCTCTGTTGTATCTGAACCAAATAGTATTTTAAATACTAAAATAATTGGACAATTATTTTCGTTGTCGAAGCATGAAGAAGGTATTAACAAAAGTGGCTGTTTCAAATTCCTTATTCTCGTACTCGTCTAGGTATATCTATTTTTCTGTACATCATTTTCTCGGTTGATGCACCTGCAGATCAATATTTTGTAATGCCCAATTTACCATATTATCACGCGTAATGTTATTAAATGTTTTTCTAGCAGAATTTTAAATGTCTTTTATTAAATATGCATTTGAAATGGAATCTCACATATTGTTATATTGAGATAGCTCATATCCTTTTATAGTTTTTTTAGTGTAATAGTATGACTGACTGTTTACTAACATTTTTTTTGATTTCATTGTTATTAACTTATAGTTGTTTTTTTCTAGGCATGCTTACCTTCTATCTATGAAAAGGCGGTAACGAACTGGATTATGTTAATGGTAGTGGTCATCATTCTTGCTTTATTATTGGTAAGTTTGTAGTCATACTGGTCTCAGGGTCAAAACTCTGCGTATTTTAATCCTTCATGTGGATAAAAGGGACAGCCCCCTCAAGTCAACGGTTTTTCAAAATTGTCAAATTTTATTTTTATCAACTTTTTACCTAAATTTTTTTATAAAGTTCAAGCCCAATTTGTCATAAACGATTTTGGATTTGAACCATTTTATAGCAAAATACAACATTTGCATGGTCAAGAGTTGGTGTAATTAAAATTATTTTAATTGGCTCTTAGGTTGCGGTCAAGGTTCCATTCCTGGTCAGAAAAAATCATTAATAAACTCAAATATGAATCAATTACATCAATTTTTGGCCACCGACATTTTTGTAATTCCAACATTAATGAACAATAGAAAAGAACATTCATAGAATGATCAATACAAACTTAGGTAGTGCTTTTCTATACGATTTGTAACAAAGTTTTAACCTTACAGTCCTCACTAAATGATAATGTAATAGTAAAGTTTACCAAACTAATTTTGGATTTGCAATATTATCCTTCAATTATTAGTAGGTCTACGAGAATGTAGATCATTTTTGACTTATAATCATGCAATTTCTACATATTTGTTGAATCGAAAAATAGTATGTCTAATTGAAAGGCGGGGGTTTTGTTTACTAATAGCAGCAAATTGTTCACTCTGTTCGTAAACTGAACACCAACTACCTAATAGATATTTGACTAGCAGTGTTGTTGATATTGTTTATTAGATATTTGTCTGGGTTTCATAGAATGGGGATATGTATATAAACACTATTTCCGTCCAAACATTACGTTACATTATTTAATATCTACATGAACGTTAGATTCTCCAGTATATTGCCATCTGTTGTTGATTCTACTCTGTTTGAATATTTGATAGTATGTTATTATTGAAGTTAAGCATCCCTCTGCAATAACTTTAAATGATGAATCATTTTAATAGACATTATTTTTGTCGTTAGACTTTGTAGCCCTAATTATAAAATGGAAAAATTAAAAATCTTGTTGGGTATTTTCTAGAATATAATATTGATGTTTTTCATATATTACATACATAGTATCTATCAGCAGTTTATTGATTTCTAACTAATTTTAACAGTAAATAGGTAAAACATGGATAAAACTAATATCTACAAGCAACTTTTAATTCTTACATGGTATTGTATTGATTCATATTTTAAATTAATGTTTTCTAAATTATGTTATTAGTAACAACGGCATTTATATTTTATATCTAATTCATACTACCTATAATTGCAAATATTTTACGTTGCTTGGTTGGATAAAAATTGCAACGATTTAGCTATATTATTGCATACCATGTACTGCATAAAAGTTGTATCATAAATTGACGTTTTAAGTGACAACATTAACTACTAATGATATGCATAGAAATTGTTAAGATAAAAAGTGAATACCTGGATTGCTAGATGCACGACTATATTAGTTCAGACCAATTTACATTTAGATTCAACAGGGCGGCAGTGTAATGAAATTGATGAGTGAGATAAACCATTAACAACCTTGTTATGTATCAATTGTTTTTTTGTTTGTAATAAATTTATAAATATTTATTTATTAATTTAAAAAAACACAATGTGTTATTTGTTTTTAGCATTAGTTTTTATAGTCAGTAAATATGTTTTGGCTAATAGTTTTCATTTGGCTAAATGGAAAAGATACGTTTATTTATTTTAACTAGATATAATAGGAATGTGTTTGTGTATGTAAAAGGTTAGACTAATTACCACAATTAAATTTTTGACTAGGTAAAATTCATTTCTATAATTGCTTTAATTGATTATTTCTTAATAATTTAAACCTATAGCCTTTATATACTAATAAGTTACATACTTTCGTAGGAATACACAATGCAGCTATGTGGTTGTGCTTAATAAAATAAACATTTGCTTCTGCTTCTACCCAATTCATCTCGTTATTTGTGTTTCGAGTACAAGTAGGTACCCACTCATTTATCCATAAGAATTATTTTTAACAAATGCATGTACATTTGCTAAATTCTTGTGAGGTGATTCCTTTTCCGCCAACATGAATCTAAAGTATGCAAGTTTGTTAACTATATTTTAGTGTGTTTGTTTATTTCAAAGCGAGGCTGCCACCCGCTAAAAGATTTTTGTCGATTTCTTTAAAATAATGTTTCTGATTTACAAGAAATTGTATCATATATGTATATTTTTTTAATTCGAATACTCTACTTTTAACCCCTTTAAAAGTTCGATTTTGATATGAAATTTAGTACATGGATACCTTGGAATGACTCATTGAGAAGGAAACAGACGAAAGTCATTTAACAATAATTGGTTAAGATAACCCTTAGGAAGCCATGGAACGTCGTACAATTCGGCTCATAGCGGGTTGCATGCAACACAGCCAAATAGACGTTTATAAGTCACTCAGCTAGATAGAACCCACAAGATATTTGATAAGTTTGCCGTACATAAGTGAATTATTTACAGATTGTTTTGCTATCAACATTTCTTCAGGAGGCGGTGGTATTAAATTCAATTGGGCTGACGACAAGAAAGCTATCCCTGCAGGCAAATGGTGCTCTAGTTGTAAAACTGAGCTTTTCGTCTCGGTATCAATGTTTTTTAGAAACAACAGGGACAAAATAGGCAAAACATTCGTATCTTCACTGACAGTCTCCCAGCTCTTCAGAAAATTCACAACGCCGGTTCGAACAACAAGAGCAAAACATTCGCGGAGATTCTCGCCAGTTCCATGACAGTGGATCATTTCCAACTGTTAACATCAAGGGAAATGAAATAGATGATCTTGCTAAATAGGGCGTTAGCCTTGACCAGAAAAATGTGGCATTGATATCGACTGCTATTAAGGCAGCTCATAAATCAAAAAGAGAAAGGAATTCTTTTAATAACAACTTTTTTGAGTGGTTCAGTAATACCTTTCAAGACAAACCCACGTACTCCTATCCTCAACTTTCAAGGAAGGAGGCCATCCATGTCCATCAGCTCAAAACATAAGATCAAGAGAGTCGACTATTCTATACTGATTGACTTCCCACGCTGGGACAAAT
>JAUYWI010042118.1:0-18161 GCA_034780595.1 Parotoplana pacifica
CTTAAAATGTGCTTTTCAATTCCTCAAATTTTTGCAAAATATTCCTCAAATTTTTTGAGGGGTCAATCACAGGCCTGAATTGGTCATCCATATACCTAGTTTGGAATTTTATAAGGTAAAGAAACTATCAAAAATTCTAATACATATATTAATGTTAAAAAATAATGCTACATTTGTATTTTTATTTATATACTAGTTAAAACTATTCATTTTGAATATACAATAGTTTTAGTAATATTTGATTTCCATGTGTAGTGAAAAAGAATTATTGATGTATAATTATTGATAACCAATTGTTAACCAAATAGTTTTTTTAAATTAAAATCAGTATGTCCATAAGTCAATAGTATATTTTAAAAATGTATATTTGTCAAATTATTTTCTATAATAATGTTGGTAACAAAAACATGATTATATCTAGCTCCTATCAAAATATGTACATGTTTTATAAAATAATATGTATTACACTGTACCATCAAAAATTTCAAATCAAACATTGTTTTTTTCCATGATTAGTTATTATCATCCTCTACAAATATTTTTAGCATTTACCTACTTGCTCCATTGTTCAATAAATTATTTGAAAGCTATAGGGAAATGTCATTTAGGGTTCCATCTCTGTAATTAATATATTGTTTATAACTGATGTTTAACTGAAAATAGGTTCCACATTGTCTTGATTTAAAATAATAAAATTCCAAACAGTATCTGCTGTTATTTTAGTCACAATAGACATAGATATTGAAAAATATTCAGTTTACTGGTCCAATTACCAGTTCTGTTGCTAATACTGTATTATCTTATTTATATATATGATGGGCATATATAGATGTTATATTTATCACAGTGAAAGGGTTAATAATAGATTTTAACTTCAAATGTTAATTAATATATTAATAATATAGTTTAACTTCAAATATTAATAAATTTTTATTATTTAGACATAAAAAAGCATAATTCATATGCAGTCAGACATTGCCAAATCTCTGATTTAAACACGATTAAAATTGTTGAATTTTAATGCCTGAAAAATAAATTTATCAGTGTTTAAGTCGACTCATGTTTTTACTAATTTGTTTTTCTTTACATAGAAGTATAGAATATTCTCTTTTACAATTTATAAAATTCAAAATATTCATTAGTAATTTAAAAAAGATAAATTTCAGTATAATGAAATTGGTATTGTTTTTATATTAAATAAACTTAATTCTTTAAAATATGTGCATCTTTTTTATTATTATAAGTAGCTAGTATGTCAACAGATTAGAAATAGCCTCCTTAATATTGAGGTAAAAATGTTTTCTAATAAATTACTTTATTTGTAAATTGTTGACATATTCCATAAAAACAAAATGTGTTTTAGTTTGTTAAAAGAAGTACAATATGAATATTGATCAACTGAATTTGTCTATCACTAATTTTGCAGCAGCAGTATATGTTCAGCTGGCTGAAAATTCAGGTTAGTTAACATAAGTTTTATCAGTTTAGTAACATATATTTCTAAAAAATTATTTTTTTATTATCTTACATTATCAAAAGGAAATAGATAATGCAGTAATGAGATATTTATTGTCAAATCCTATTTACAGTATTCTAAGTATTCATTTTGATTATTGGTCACACCATAGGATCTTAGACTGTGATGCCAATTTTATTTACCAACAGAAATGACAGCAGATAATTCTAGCAATAACATTTGGTTAATTATCATCTTATTAATTCAAGTGAGAAACTATCTTTACCAATTTTTGAACATAATGGCTCTAAGAAGATTGTGTTAATTTGTATTTAATATAAAATGTTGCCACTTTTACTTTATAATAATTTATTGTTGTTTTAGATCCGAATTTACTTTTCTCACCATTTAGCATATTTGCAGCTCTTTCTATGCTGTTAGCTGGTTCTGGAGGCAACACAACTAGACAGTTACTTGCTACAATGAATTTACATTTTAATTATTCAGAGAATAATACAGTTAATTTTCATAGCATTGTTTCTGAGAAGTTTAGACAATTTGTTATTAATTCTCCAGCAATTACAACAGGTTTAGCAAACAAGTTTTTTATAGCAAATGATTATGATATTTTAAATCAGTATCTAAACTTTACCAAAGACATCTATGGAGCTGAACCTTCAAAGGTATATAATCTATTTTAATAATATTGTTGTTATTTTTATAATTTCCAGTATATTTTCATAAATTTGCTTTGTTATTTTACTAAATGTTTGTTAATTTATAGGTTGATTTTGCACAAAATGCTAAAACAGTTAAAGAAAATATTAATAATTGGGTGGCCAACATAACCAACAATAAAATAAAGAATTTTGTCTCAGATCAAGACATTAATGCTGCTACAAAATTTGTATTGATTAATGCAATATACTTTAAAGGTAAAAACATTGTAATAATGTACATAATTTGTAACTGATTATGTTTTCCAATGGCCAACGAAACTTTTACAATTTGTTTGTTTATGTATTCCTTAAAACTAAATAACCAAATGAAGTTTTGAACATTTGATTTATTATTTGTAGCTATCTTTATCAATACTTTGCATATTATAGGTATTGATAGTTATGGTTTTTAGGTAAATTATGATGACAAGAGTTTTTAAATCAATTTTTCAAAATTAAACTATGTAGGTCTATTTTTATAATTAAACTAGGTGGCATGCAATAGCAATTAATTTTAGATTTAATTAGTTTTATCACATTCATTTATAATTTAAAATTAACTAGGCTTATGTCAATATGCGGTTAGCTCGAGCTGTCCAGTCTTGCCAGAGTATTATAGAACTTCTGAAAATGGGCCAATTTTTTCGACATTTATAGCTTGTATAATTTAAAATCTAAAATTATCAAATTCGGTCAATAAATTATCTTTTACGATGTTAACAACGTGTACCTACTTTAAATTTCATAAATATCGATTCAGAATGCCTAAAGTTAGCCATTTTTCTAAAAAGTTTCCTTCACCTAAACTTTAACTAATTTTAATACAATTTGGCAAAGATGTAAAATATAAATCCGTTTTAATTTTGTTATTATACCTAGAATCGAGTACTATGTTTTAGTAGTATAAAACAAATATTTAACGGATTTAACTGAAATTTGGCTTGATGAAAGAATAGATGCCAAAAAGTTATATTAATACGATGTATGGTTC
The DNA here is from genome assembly GCA_034780595.1 of Parotoplana pacifica. Lineage (NCBI taxonomy): Eukaryota > Metazoa > Platyhelminthes > Proseriata > Otoplanidae > Parotoplana > Parotoplana pacifica. The sequence goes on from JAUYWI010042118.1 coordinate 3,167, forward strand.
ATGAGATATACTATTTTAAAGTTATAATATAAGTTTTGTTAATTTATGATGCAACATATTTTATAAAGAAAATGCAAATTGCTTTCTAGTAATCTACTAAAAATAGATTTATTTAAATAAAATATATGAATAAAACAAAAATAAATTAAAAAAGACCGACGCCGACCAAAAATGCCCAAAACATGGTTAGCTCTTCTAAAACAAATGTCAAAATACATAAAATTAAATATTTTTAGCTATGGTATTTTGGTTGATGTAGTTTTAACTAGAGAGTATTATTATCTAGGTATTTTTGATGCATGAACTAAAATTATTTAGAGATTTTGGAGCTAACAAAGGAAAGCTAAAGGTCTATTACAGTTCAATATCAAGTATTTAAATGTTAACGATCTTTGTTAGCTCTAAAATCTTGTTTTTAATAATTTTGTTCATGTACCATGTATCTAGTTAGAAGCATACCAACCTACATTAATACCATATCTAACCATATTTAATTTGGTATATTTTAAAATTTGTTTTGGGAGAGCTAACTATCTTTTGGGCCTTTATGGCCAGTCTTATTATACATATATTACAAATGTTACGTAGGCACTGTTGAGTAGAATTTATATCTAAAAAGTTTTTTATTTAGTAGATACATATAAGTACATTAAAAATAGAATAACTTAAACTTTGACATTTTCTTAATAATTGAATATTTTGCTTCTCTAGGTTTATGGAAATATCCCTTTAATGTCAGTTCTACTACAAATGAAACTTTTCATAATGTTGATGGTTCCACTTCTCTTGTGCCAATGATGGCACCAACCAAAAATGCTGTATTATATTTTACTTTTGATCATCAACTTCGTTGTCAAATGGTTCGATTGCCATTTAATGATTCAAGGTAAAGTGATATTTAATTTTATAATCTTGTGAAGATTTTAGATATTTTGGATCAATATTATTTGAGGAATTTAATTAGGTATAATATGACATGCTCATAAGTAAATTTGTTGAAATATATTACCTAATCTACATTTTAAATACATACCTTAAAATTTATAACAATTATTTAATTATCTAATAGGTATATATAAAAAAATATTTCAGCTGTGGAAAAAAATTATAGAACTAGAAATTCTATAAGAATCCTGTCTTGTAAATAGAGTAATTAAGGATGCAGTTTGTCAAAGAATTATTTCCTCTATGTAATAAAGCTTTGTCTCATGTGTAAATAATATCTCTTGGCTGATGGCCCTCTGAGTTATACATATGCCTGTGTAAAAGGGGAATGTACACCCCTATAGTATTATACTTCTCAGCATGGATTGGGATAAATTTGGAATGTTTTAATGCAAACGATATTTTTAGAAAAAAATTGATAATGTGGCCAAGCTAGAGACGAAACGTCATAGAGAGCCAAAAACTAAGTTTGTCCGATTGACTTCATATTTGTGGTGTAGGTTCATTAGACATTTAATAATGGAAGTCCATAAAAATTTGAACAAAATATTGATTGTCGATTTTTTAGAACAAAAAATAGATATTTTGGACAAAATCATTAAACTGCTCTAAAACTAAACCAAACATTTTCCTATTATGCTCTAATTTGAGATTTAGAATTAGGACGGCATTAGAAATAATCTTAGAAAACTGGATGCTTTACATTTATGGTTGATGGTCTATGAGGTCCAACATACCAGAGTATGTCCGTACAAATGATATTGTGTTATAATTAAATGGCTCTAAATGGTTTAAAATGGTTTATTATGACATTTACATCATTTTTAGTCGTTTTGGTAAAATTGAGTTTCAGAAAAATCGATCTTTGACGCTTGAATAGATCTGGCCTAAAAATTCAATGGCTATGAAATGCTAATGAAACATCCTAGAAGACATCTAAAACAAGATATATAATTTTGAGATTGCGCACATTTAGGTTTCTTGAGATATGAGGACTACCATTACAGAGTCAGTCTACTAAAATGAAATGTTTACTAAAAAATATTTTATACTTACTAAGAAAATGACCTAAAATAGTTTATAATAGCTTAAAATGTGTTTTTTTAGATTATTTTCAATGGTTTTGATTGAATTCATTTATCAAAATAAAAATTTAAAACGTGTCAGCCAGGTTTGCCCCAAAAACCTGTAGACCTCAAATTTATTTATTGAATAAAGTTATGATATTTCAACTTGGCACACTAATAGTGTATCAGAAAAGAAGTATATACAATATAAATATGATCCATCAATTATTAATTAATTAATAACTACACGACCTTTTTTTGTAAAAAATATCTTTTTCAGAAATTGGTCAAAATTGGACCAAAATGACCTACTTTAGAGGACCACCATGTGACTCGCGTTTACGAAAAAAGATAGTTCAAAATTTAGGAAACAAAATTTGTGACACAAAAACAAAATTTCAGCTCAGTCGGATTTACCGTTTTTTAGCTTGATGCCAATATGTGCTTGGGGGGATGTACACCTCCCCCCACATTATCAGCAAAGGGTAATATGTATCTAAAACAATTATTTCGCATCTATTACTTTCAAGTAAGAATTCTACTTTAAATTTTGCCAACATTTAGCAAATCTTACAGTGTTAAATTAATCAAAAAGATCTAAATAATTTTATACTCTAATTTCTAAAAGTAAATTATTTCTTTTTTGTGTTCAACTGCGAGGTTAGTGCATATCTCTTGAAGCAACATCATATTCATTTGTTTACACTATGCTGCAACTTTCGTGCACCTTTGGTCCTAAAAAGGGAGCTTGTTTTGTATTGATACAAATAGGGATACATTTTTTTATTTTCATTAATATTATGTATGTTAACATTATTTTCATTTGTATAAGTACCCCCTCCAATTTGCGCTATTTTATGGTTGTTCACACTACGCAATTTTGTCAGATGTGTACAACTAAAAAGTTACATGGAAGTTGTGTAAACAAGACCTCATATTTGTTCATTGTAAGTTTTTCTTCTGGTAAATTTCTTCTGAAAACATACCTCACCGGATTTTGTATATAAAAACTTCCTGTTTATCTTTCTCGCAGGAGAAAATTTCCACAGTTATAATCTCATATGATGGACTTAGAGACCAAGATTCCGGATCATACATTAGTCAAACTTTTGACAAGCTATTTGGAACTGGTGTTATAGTTAATACCTACCGCGAAATTCAATGATGTACATATATATAAATCACTAAGGTCACAAAGAAGCTAATCCAAAATATTCTGGTTAATACCTACCTACATATTTTTTAAATGCATACATTGATTTTTATTATATACATATGTAGCTGAATTTAATTTTTTAAATTTAATTGCTTGCTGCGCCTATAATATATACCTGAACTTTCACAGTAGGTACATTGTTGTAAATATTTGCTAATCTATTTAATCGGATGTTACTTATTTGGTTTGCATAATACTAAATGTTAAATTATGGTATTAGCTATCAACAATTTAAGATTATACCAGCAAGCTTTTCACTTGGGAATGGTTACGTGCAAAATTCACATAATATCTACAATGTAAGAATATGAGCGCAGTATTTAACCGAACAAAATATAAGAACTACTACAGACATAATAGTGATAAGATATTAGTAATTATTGTAAAGTAATTTACATGTAATGTCATTTCTATTGCATAATTACGTGTATTTTATCTTGAAGACATTTTTACATAGTGTAGGTGACATTTCTATGTATATGTTTCAGAAGATTTTGGGATTTTCAAAAAATCCTCTTAGGTGGTATATACCACCAATAGGACTTTTTAAATTTCAACGAATAGATTATTTGAATATATAGAAACATTATTATTTGACACCAGTAATGCTGTTTAAATTACATAGGCTGTCAAACCAAATCGTTTTTATAATCATAGTTCCAAAATTCATCCAATTGGTTAATGTGTTCTGAGGCAAAGTTTATTCTATAGGGAAGACAATTCTTTATTATAAAAAATGTTAGGGGATGTTTTCTCAGTCATTAAATGGTTATAATTCTTTCACATTTTGAAAGCAGTCCATTGTCTTTTTAGTCATTCAATGGTTATCATTCTTCCGCATATTGAAAGCAATCTATCGACTTTATCTAAGCAACTGGCCAATGATTCAGTGCTGGCACGATTGCTGAAAGTGGAAAGGCAATACACAACAACCAATGTACATCTAAAGTTGCCGAAATTTTCATTAACTCATGAAACCTATCTTAAAGAATATTTGACCGATTTAGATATGAAGGATGTTTTCCAGCAAGGTTTAGCCAATTTTTCTTTTATGACAAATGACAAAAATCTGTTTGTTAATGATATAAAGCACAAAGCTTTTATAGAAGTAAGTTGATGAAAGATGAATTTTGTTATGTAACATTTAATTTGTAAAAATAAGTTTTTATGTACCTACAAAAACTGCATATCTCATAATTAAAATTATAAATTCATTGGATATAGGTATATCTGTTGAATATGTTTGAAAATTGAATGACTATCATTGATTTTATTTAACCGACGAAGGTATCTGTTAGGTATCTGACATTATGTCAAACAAGGAAATCTATTATGAATAGATTTATTCCAATAATACTCGCAATGTAATAAATGCAGAGACACAAAGATATGAGAGATATTAATAAGGTGCCGTGTAACAGAATAAAAAAATAATTTGAAATTTAAAGCTGATAATATCAGAACAATTCCCAATTTTCTATAATGTAACTGTCTCAGAAATTGTCTCCTTAAATATGTAGTTTGTTTGTCTATACTTAGATTTTTTTAAATTTATATTAACAAATTAGAAATAAAAAATTCATTATTTGTGAGAATAACTTTATTGTAGGTAAAGCTGTTGTTTTTTAACAACTCTAACTGTCCATGGCTTACCATGGTTAGTCCAACTTGGAAGAGAAGGAATGCCGATTAAATTAAAGCTTTTTCAATATTTTACTATGAATTTTGGACTACTAATCATAGTAGTACCTAGTTATTTAATCAAAATATAATATATCTCAATAAATTAAAAGTACAATTTGGCAAATGTTATAAATGAGATTCGAAAGAAAGAAAGAAAGACTTAATTTTTTTTGTGATGAACAAAGCTCCCACGGTTTGGGGACTTATATAGAGAGATAGATCACTCAATTCCAGTACTATATCACAGAGTCCTTAATATTTGACTTCTGTTAAATTTTAGATTGATGAAATGGGAGCTGAATCAGCGGCTGCCACATGATCATTTGGATTTAGGAGTGCGCCAATGTCAGTACAAATTAATCGTCCTTTTCTGTTTGCTATTATTGATGCCTTCAATGTGCCACTTTTTCTGGGAAAAATTTCTTCATTCAAGACGGATCAATAATTCACCATGTACCTAAATGAGTACCCAACCATTACCTATGTATATTTGACAATTACATAAAAGTTAGTTGTTATGCTGAGTTGTGCAATGACAATTAAATTTAAAGTCCAACTTTAGTTAAAAAGGCTTTTTGAACTGATTTTATGGAAACAAAGCAGGTCATAATACAAAATCCAGTTGTGACTACAGTGAAAATACTTACACCAAAGTTGTTAATAAAAATGTTTTAGATCAATGAAAATACAGCCCCGCCAATTATTAACGCAGCCCCCCTATCTAACTGCATGTTAAGTAAGTGTTTTATGAAGAGGAAGTAGCATTTCAAATCTGAAACCTGATGGTTTTGAAGAATATTTCAAAATAAAAGATTTGTAATAAACTCACTTCATTTTCTCTTGTAGACTTCTATTTTATAAAACCTTTTCCTCAAAGTAAAGCAACTAGACAAAAAAAGTTTAAAACCTTTGAAAAAGAAAAAAAATGAAGTGGGTCTATCACAGATCTCTCACTTTTGAAATATTCTTCAAAACCATCAGGTTTCACATTTGAAATAGCTACTTCTTTCAAAAAGTTGTCTTAATGTGACAATCTTCATAAAACATTTACTTAACATGCAGTTAGATAGGGGCCCGGCGTTATTAATTGGCGAGGCTGAGTAAGAGAAAAACGGCAGTGGCACAATGCCTATTCTGCAGGCACAATATTGTCACAACAACATTTTGTGAAAATTTCTGCCCTTCTCTCAGACAAATGCTTTTTTAATAGTATTTGTCTCAGAATGCCTTCAGTCAGCTAAATTATGTGCGCCTTGAAAGCATTATCAATTTTAATCCCATTTTTCTTTATGTATGCACCTAAAATATCTCTACTTACCTAGCTGAGTAGAATAGCAGGTACCTACACTTGTTAATTCATACTAACAATACATTCTTTTCAAAAATAAAATTCTCTTTGAAAAGTGTAAATAAAGTGCCCTTTTGAAATATATCGCACCAAAAAATATTATAGAAAGCGCGGTCGTTGAACGGCACAGTTGTTTAGTTATGAAGAACAATAAAAGTACAGTAGGTAGTGGTATGCTTAATACAAAATAATAATTTAAGCATTTGTCGTCATCAAAAATGTTAAAGCCTTTAGATTCCATTTCTTTGTGTCTATTTTATTTTAATTGTTTTTTTTCTTGAACCTTTTTTAATCTGTAGAAAAATCTCTTTTTCATCTAATTCCTGAATGATATAATGAACCTGTTCGCTCAACTCGAGGAATAAGAACTTGTTCAATGGTATTTAATCTTCTGTTAGTAGTTTTAATAGCATAGTCCAATGAAAGGGAAGCCAAGTTAATAAGCATTTTTATTGAATTACTATATGCTTTTTTGAGTTTCTGGATTTGTTCGCCTCCTTTGGATAAGCCTATTAGCGTGGTTTTATTATCTCCCATTTCGATCTTTTCAAAATGTTACTCCAGAAATCAGTGATTTTCTTAGTAATCGTTTTTAACTTTAATACTACTCAACCAGGTACATAACGCCTTTAATTTCATATTTTAAATATCAGATCTAACAGACTTTTTTTTATTTTTTATTTTTTAAATACACAGCAGAGAATGTATACAATTGTATGCAATTATTAAAATTAAATATTTTATTCAATTTTACTAAAAAGTGTATTAGGTATATCCTGTTTATTAGTAATTCCCCTAAAATAAATTATTTGTTTTTAATTATTTAAGGAATCCAGGTATATTTGATGTGTCGAAATACGCAGAAAAGTCACAATTAAAATGAAACTTATGTTATTATAAACAGTTAGGAATTTCTTTCAATCAATCTAAATAGGTATAGCCCTAGATAGAGAGCTAGATATAATAGATGCTGTTATCTACTGTCTATGGTCTAGCTAACAAATTAAGATAAATTAAAACTAACCAATTTGGAGAAATTTTGGAATGTATCATCTTGACTGTCAAATATCATTCAAAAATTTATTTACCTGTACGTTAATATAAAAATTAAGTACACAAGGAAATTTTGCATACCTATAGGTTGTGTGTTTTCCAATTTAAAAAAATCCTACGTCTAATGAAAAGTGGAGTTTAGGTAATGTTTTCCTAGCAAAATCTAATTACCCGGACCTTTTAGAAACTTGATGTTCCTATCATAATCAAATAGTACCTATTTTGAATTTTAATCAGGAAACTACCTACAGTGGTTAATTTGCATATTGAAGTAATGCATACTTATAAGCATAGAGTAACAATACAGAGTACCCACTCCGTGTTTATTTTATAAATTTGCGTATAGTGTTGCATAAAAGTAGTATATAATTTTAATTACAAAAATTTAAATTAAGTTTTTTTGTTACCATTTTAAAAAGTAAATTATACTATTTATTTTTTAGAAGCTACAAATTCCAATAATAATTATGTAGATAGATTTTGTAATTGATATCTGTTTATAAACTTCTGCTTTCATTTGATTCTAATTGTATAAATTATAAATTTATGATGTCTTTTGTTATTTATTTTGTGCATTTAGTGACCATATTTTTTTTATCAAATTTGTTTTCAGTTTTATAGTAATTATTTTTTTACTGAAAAAATAATCGTGTTCTTTTGTATCACATTTTATACAGTTTTTATGAAATATTTATTTTTCAAAGGTTTAAAATTCAAATAGTTATGTATATTCTAAATATACTTTTAATTTTTGCATATTTACTACTTTTTCTTAGGTGTTGCATAAAAGTAATACCTAACCTGAAATATATCAAAACAAAGTTTTAGCAATAAAATAATTATAGATTTGAATTCTGCATATCAATATTAGTCAGTAGTTGTAAAATCACTGGTTCATACATTCAAAATGTTTGAGTGGATACTCTATGTAGGTATATTTACTCTATGTCTATGACCATAGACATAGCATAAGATGTTTTATATAAAGAGCATTACTGTTTTAAAAAAATTCAAATTTGAAAACTTTGGATTTATATTTTTTAAACTTTTGAGGCAGATGTCTAGACAGTGCTTGACAAAATCATCATGACATCTACTGACAATTTTATGAACTTTTCCTAGGCATCTTTATGATTTTGTCTATATAAAATGTATGGACATGTGTCCAGACAATTATGCATGGATAGTTAGTATATGTATTATTATTTAGCAGCATAATCAGTGAGAATTTGGTTTAGAAGCTATAACACTACTACCAAGCCTCATAGTTGGCACATGTCTTTCAGTGGAAGATTCATTACTGAATCTCCCACTATAAAAAGTTGACATCACCTTGACAACTGTCAAGGCAATTTGTCAATATGGAACATAATAGTTTTTTAAAGAAACTTGGTGCCTGGTCAATATCATAAATCCCCTTGGCACCAAGGCACCAAAAAGAACTCAAAACTTGACACTTTTTAGTTATTGTGATCTGTCTATTTTTGTAGTGTACATTACAAAAAATTGACAGGAATAATGCACTACAGTCAAGGTGATTTGACTATATTGGTCAGGCAATCTGATACCAAGTTTTTTATTGAGCAGGTGATCTGTCTATTTTTTTGTAGTGTACAACACTAAAAAGTGTCAAGTTTTGTTTTCCCTTTTGGACAATTGCCTTGTCTGTCAAGGTGATCTGACTATACTGGTCAGGCAATCTGTCTTGTGTTATGGCAATCTGATGCCAAGTTTTTTAGTGACTAGTTGATCTGGCACCAAGTTTTGTTTTAGAAAATGACTATATTGCTCCATATTGACAAATCACCTTAACAGTAGTCCAGGCAATGTCTATTTTTGTACTGTAGGCTCATTTCTTCCACTGCAAGACATGTGTTATAGCCTCTAAACCAATTATCCAACTGAATATGCCACTAAATAATATGTGAAACTTTTTGACTACTGTCCTTGTCTAGATGGCAAGATGCCTTGTTAAGATGTCTAGAAAACCATTAAAATGTCCAGATGATTTTTGTTGGTGTTGTGTACTCTTGAGTGCCAAATAATCATCCCCTCTGCTTGTTAATTTAGGAAAATTTTCCAACCCCCCACATTTATTCCAACCCCTTTGCTTATTTTATTTTTAAATATTATCCCCCCCATGCTTATTAAGAACTATTTATATTTTAGCTACTAACTTTCTATTTTTTTAATTTTTGAATTAAATGAAATGATCATAGATATCGATTTACTTATTTAGTATTGTTAGGGTTTGTTTATCCTTATTCTAGATAAAGCACCACAGAACATAAGTACTGTAATTACATCCCACAAGGAATTTATAATAAAGTTTGTTATAAAGAAAATTGTTTAAAATATTTCTACCATTATGGCAGTTAAAGAGGTCTGTTACTTCAATCATGGCCCAACTTTTTAGAGAGCTTTGCTCTAACCCCCACTGAGGCCTTTGCCCCTGAACCCCAAAACCCCAATGGGGGCTCCACTTCCAGACCCCATGCTGACCCATATTTTTGGTGGCCCATTCTCATCCCTGCCAAATGGAAATATGATTTTAGAGGGTAAATTGCCACCCCTTGTGACCAAGGTCATTTTCAGGTGACTTACAATGGTTAATAGCTTTCTAATTCTAAATTTTAGATTTGAGCAAAATTGGACATTTTACTTGGATTTTAAAGATATTTAAGTGATTTTGGCTAAAAATATCAGTTTTGCCCCTCAAAATTTAGCTTGTAAAGTCATATGTTCACTTAAACCATTTTGTTTTGTTTATCATAAGTATTTTCATCTCATCACTTATTTCCATACTTGTGTCCTTTTTCAAAATAACAGATGTATCTATTTTCTTCCTCTGTTAACAAGCTCTTAATTGTTTCCAAGAGAACCAATTTGAAGGCAACCTCTTCTGGATGTCTTATGCTGTGTCCAGCAATCCCAAATTTGATATACAAACAATATTTAAGGATTATTTTGAGTCCCTAGTAGACCTATTCCAAATTATGGTTAATCAAATAGATTTTAATTTTTGTATCTGGTGATGTCATTAGCCTTTTGTTCAGCCCCCTTATTGATTTTTTTCATGTACTAAATTTCACCCCAAACTATCATCCACGGGAAGTATGAAATTTTAGGAATTTCTGTTGATGAATCTTTGTAATGTGCCTGTGTACCAAATTTCAACCAAAAATTGGTCCATGGGAAGTATATTTCTGAACAATGAGACACTAAAAAACATGGATTTGTAAATCAGTTGATTTAACTTTGGCAATTTTGTGAAAACCTTAATGGGGTGCCTACCCCTCCTTATCTATGAATGATTAGTGTACATTTATGGTTTATTCAACTAATTGATCAGATCTGTCTATTCTTCCCAGTGGATTCTTCACTGCATTTGGCATCTCTACTGTCTGTCATGGCAGTTTGCATGTTGTAGTGGTGACATGTCTGTTGATGTGGATGCAATATGTAATGCATATATTATCATTTTGTCTAGTAATAGATTACAACTTTATGCTATCCACATACAAATCAAAGATTATTTATACAACAAACTTTTCTTACATGTTTGTACAGACTTTAGGATAAAAACTGTGATTGTAGATATTTTGTAATTTCAGTCAAATGTTCAGTGTAAATAATCTATTTTACATAGAATGAGCAACTGTTAGATGGTAGAAGTTGTGTTTTAGATTATGTCAAGTATTGTTCTGAGTGGTGTTGTACAGAAAACGTTTTCAGTTATTGGTATTTAGCAAAACTGTTTCCAGCTATATATTAATAGATAAAAATATATATTTCACTTATAGCCCTTGAAATTTCTATTTCAGCATTTGGATAACATTATTCAAAGAGACTTCTTTCCTGATCTAGATACTTTGCGTGCTAGTTCTGAATATCTTGATGCTGCAGAGAAAAAAGATGCTGAAAGGATGGAACGAATTGAAAGAGAACTGTCATCTATCCAAACCCATAATCCACACACTGGCAGACATGATCCATCTGACACGCCTGCTACTTTTGAGACATCTATTACGTCCAATGGAGATTCACCTATGGTCAAGAAGAGATTTGTTGACACTGATGAAAAGTCAGCCCATAATCCAGAAAAGAAAGGTTAGTATCACAGAGTAATAATTATACTCTATGGTTCGTATCTTGTTTACTTTTTATCTCTACTATTTGAACAATTTCAAATGTGTGTAAATTTAATCAAAAGCAAATATATTTATTTTTCTCTCATCGATATGGGTATCTCTATATTTACACACATAATATATGTTTAAGTATTTCATAATGGTACTAGCAAATATTGACTTTTGTTCGAAAACACATCAACCAATTTCGTTGAAACTTAGAAAAGATAGAAGTTGAAAAACAGAAACTTTTGGTATAAAACCTTTTTTAGCTTCTAACCCAAGGTCGCATGACCCTCCTCTAAAAAACGACTTATTTTAGGCAAATAACATTTTATCTAAAATCTTTTCTGATGTCAAATTGAGGTCCATTGATTTAAATATCAATGTGTTAAAAATCAACAGTGTTTCCAAAACCACTAGAAATTATATAGAAACTACCTATAAAACTTTTAAATCAATTAGAGCTATTTAATTTTTGTAAGTGTGCAGTAAACATACAAATTTTAAAAAAAATCTCAATCCTTTGGCAATACTAACATAATAGAAATCCAACTAAAAGATATGCAAAAAAGATGGCTTCAACATAAAAACAGCATCTTCAAGATTAAATCAAAACTACGTAATCATGTGCATCTTGTTCTACACCCAAGCTGAAGCATGATAAAATGGCCTGTAAAACTTGGTGTTTGAAAGTACTATCTAGTTTATCCGAAATCCAAAAATCAATATCCATGAAACAGTCCAGTCAGAAATGAAATATGTAAAGTTGTTAAAATGCAAAACAATAACAAAAAATATGGTGCGGACTTAGGACCCTCAGCGGTGAGTATTGACCAGTTTTATGTGTACACAACCGTCATTTTTCCCATAATCTATAGGGTGTCCCAAAATATACGCACATATTGAAAAGTGAAGAATGCAAATATACTATGTATTAATCAATTTCATACGGTATTATGATAAATAACAACACCAAATTATAATTCGAATTGACAATCAGTTTGTTGAAGTTAGAGAAACTGTTCAAATTGACCATCTTGTTCAATGCATTTAGTGCAGCGATTCGTCAATGACCTTAGAACTTTTCGAATGGTATCAGCTCTGATTTTTGCAAGTGGTTATGGTTTCCTTTAGTGTTTCAATCGTACGTGGCCGGTTGTTGTATACACAAAATTTGAGATGACCCCATAGTAAATAGTCAATTGAAGTCAAATCTGGTGACCTGGTGGGGGGGGGGGGTGCACTCAACAGCACCTCGACGGCTTATCCTGAAAAGTAGGCATCATTTTTAATAACTTGCTAATCTTAATCTCAGATTTCAGCAAGGTAGGATGTTTTAAGTGATTTTAAACAAGTATAATTTATGGACCCATGCAATCTACCAACTTCCTTCACTCAATTGAGAAACTCGACTCCGAAGTCCCAATACTGCCACTGTCACAAGGAAGATATCGATCAGATTTTATTCAACTGCCCTGTCTACGACCAAACTCACATGAAGATGTTTGGCAATCTCCATACAACAACCTAATTCAAGAGAAGCCCAAGTGCATTGTGGATTCCTCAGCGTAATCAAATGTGCCTTCCCGTCCCGCTTCTACTAGCCCAGCAACTAGAGAGAACCCCTTATTGATTCTTAAAAGAAACTCTTTGGTGAATTTCCCTAGGCGTTTATGTAGCAAATTATGATTTTTTAGTGGCAGTACTCCCCTTTCCCTCACTTAGACCAAACATGTAGAAAATGTTACCAGTGGAGAGTTAATTGTAACTGTCTGATTCTAGTCAATCATGTAGACAAAGGGCGAAGGAAAAGTATGATTCAACCATTTTTAAAGGAATCTCTTATTTATTTTGAAAATGAGGCTTTTTTAAAATAAGTAATCCACCATATTTGAAACAAAAAATACTAGAAACAAGCAATGCATGGTTTTACATTTTTAATAAAGCAACTCTTTTAAAAGCAAAACTAATGTTTTATGTGTTTTTTTTATTTATTCAGAGCCATGGGAAGGAGTGGGATTAGATGATTATCTTTCTAAGAATACCAGTGAAGATAATGCTTCTTTTGCGCAATTATTAGACGAAGCAGATGAGAAGCGAAGATTAAAGATGGCTTGGTGCTATGAGAAAGCCGCTGCAAATCAACTTGCCATTGAAAATCGTAATAAACTAATGGAACTGAAAGAAAGTTCAACAAACCCATTGGCTATTACTGCAAACAGTGAAGACAATGATTCAGAAGCAGAACAGGGGTGCACAACCTCCGTTGTTAAGTGTGTAATACCAGTTGTAAACATTGTTCCACGGCGTGATTCTTCCAATTGTGTTCAAATGTGGGATGGTTATCGTGTTCACAATGAAGTCATGTTTCCACCAGAAGGTGTACCGCTAACGGATAAAGAAATTGCCACTCATATAGCTAATAAAAAAGAAATCGTTGCTGAAAATACGCGGTTTAAGCGACCGGTAACTACTGTTCAGGAATCTTTAGCCAAACAGAAGATTGCTCGCGCCAATGCAGCTAATAATGCTGTTAATTTATTGGTGAGAAAATTATGTAGTTTGAACTAATCCCATAATATATACTTTTATAAAATTCGATATATTTTAATAACATTGTTGTATAATTAAACTTATTTGGTGCCATTTTGTTTGTCCTAGGGTCGTGTTGGTCCAGATGGTAAAGAATTACGACCCAGCAGTACTCCAGATGTGGGAGGATTTCATTTTGTTGACGCTACTCCGTCCCCTATTCCTGGTGCTGGTAATGAAACTCCTGGTATGACCTGGGGTGAGATTGAGAGCACTCCTTTCCGTCTGATTGGCAGTGAGACACCTGTGGTGGACAGTGGTAGCTATGTGCCCGGATTTAAGATGTCGGAACTCTCCGAGCGGGATCAGCTTGGCCTAGATTTGGCGGAGAGGGCAAGTAAAAATCATAGGGATAAGAAGGAGAAAGCTGTCAACAGAATGCGATCACGATTAATCTCGTGAGTGTTTTAGTTTTTGTTAAATTCATCAATGCTTTTTCTAATTTTTGCTATTGATTGTTAGTTTTACTACAACTCAATTGGTTAAATTACTATTTTTAAGTTACAAAAATTAGCCTACCTCGTTATCTTTAAAGGTCTTGAGAAAACTTCTACTACAACTCTAAAAAGTAATATTCAATACCCATGAATATAATGTACCTACATAGATAAGATTGTCAATTTTAATGCAGACAGCCAAATACATTTTGTGGGTAATTATGTTTATTTGTATGTTTTAATAATCTTTATAAAAATAGAATTTAGTTTTATGTGAACCGATTAAGCGAAAACTAATGGTGATGTGTCTTCTTGTTTAGTACATTTTTCTTGTCATACAAACTCAGTCAATCGTTGTTGTTTCTATTGTATGTAGAATAAATCTTTACTGCAGAAAACAAAAATAAAAACAAAACCAGTCAAGCCTTCGACAGTATTAACATAATAGAAATGAAAGTAATCTAACCAAAAGATGTGTAAAAATATAAATATGGCTTCAACATAAAAACAACATCCCTTCA
>JAUYWI010042229.1:0-31008 GCA_034780595.1 Parotoplana pacifica
CCACCAAAAGGTGGCCTAGGGGACACCTGTACGTCGAGGTACTAGAGGTATGCTGAAAGTCCCCGCAAAGACATGGTTCTGCACCATTTTTTATTATTCTTGTTCTCTAATGTCTCTAGCAACCAAGTCAAAATTGTATATGTTGTCGGTGGGGGTTCACCCCGACGCCCCGGGTCATCCAACTGTAAGCGTTTCACCTATTTTCATGGTTGTTCTTTTATTAGATGAGCCGTAGTCCAATTTGGTGGGGTAGCCACAGCGCGAATCCCGTTTGAATTATCAGAAAGTGCCTTTTATAGAGCTTTATGTCACGAAATCGAGGTAAGTGTTGCTGACATTGCTTGAATTGTGCAAAATCGGGATTGTTTCGCCAATTAGTTTTTAGCTCTATGCACACTTTGAAGGGTTTTCTACTATTTGTGCCTAATTTTAGTTTACTCGGTGTTAAAGTTTCTGAGAAAAGTCAACCTCATAAAGTGTTAGGAGAGCAAAAAAGTTATTAGAAAATTGCACAACTATTATTATTTGAGTAGGGGATCAGCGTGAAAAAATATTTTTACAAAACCTTTTTTTGGAGGGGGCCGTGTCTCCTTAGTTAGAAGATCATTGTTTTTTAATTTGCAATTCATTTCATTATTGCATTTAGAATTAAATTATCTATAACAGAAAAATAATTAATTTAAGGATATTTATCTATAACCTAATTATTTATATCTCAAATTATAATAAATCAAAAACTGAAACAAAAATCCACTTATTCATTTACGCTTCACTTTTCTAATAGAAATGACTTCATCTAAGATCCAAGTCCTCTAATATATCGATGAATAATATTAAAGGTAGAGAAATTCAATCTAAAATATTCTAAAGATATTAAAAAATACACATCAGCGCACTTAATCTTACATTGATATTAAGTTGCCGAAACATAAAAACATGAAAAAGAAGAATGCTTAATTCAGACAATTGCAATTATAAATTCCTCATTAGATTTGCATAGGAAATGGATAGCAGCACTACACATTCATCCAAAAAAAAATTTTAAACCAACAACAAATAAGTGAATCTCTCAATTTTAATATAATCATAAATATTTAGTTCACTGTAAACCAAGATCATCAGGTGTGCAGAGAAAAGAAAGAATAAGACAAAAAATCAAATTACTAATTGAATAGATCCACTCAAAATTTCATTTTCTACATATCTATAGCCTGTTATATGTCAGATTCATTTCAATCAGAATTCTATTTTTAAAAATTGTAAGCTTCACTGAACAATGCATTTATATATTTCACAGTTCTATATTAACATATAAAATGAGTTTTTTTCTGTAGCAATAATTGCTATAAACTCATGTACCTCTACCTATCTATATATGGCTATAAAAAAGAATAAAAAACTACAAATTGATAAAATTTTAATATTTTTGAGAAAATTTGCTCAATCAGCCTGAATAGTTACATCACAATATAATTAAGATTTTCTAAAATAACAATATTGTCGGTTGATTTACAGGGAATTAAGTGAAAACCATTTTAGAGTACATATTTCCTACCTATGTTCAATCGTCAAGCTTGACTGACCATATTATCATGCTTCAGCTTGGGTGTAGAATAAGATGCACATGATTACATAGTCTTGATTTGATATTGAAACGATGCTGTTTTTATGTTGAAGTCATATATTTTTTACACATCTTTTAGTTGAATTATATTCATTTCTATCATGTTAGTACAGTCGAAGGCTTGATAAAATTTTATTTTTTATAGTTTACTTTGTATGTTTGCAGCAGTAAAGATTTCATTCTATATTTTGTAAATTCAAATTTTGGGTAAAAGTCAGAGAAATTCTTGCATTTAAATTCTAATATCCTCCGTGAGTGTATTAATTTATTTTTACTTGTAAATGATATTTGTGTTCAAAGTCCTCAATTTTTCGGTTCAAGACTTTAACTGCGGTAATTGTTTTCGGACATTTATTTATTTGCTCTTAGTATTTTAAAAATACAACAAAATACCTTTTTGGTCTTTAATAATGTAGTATTGCAAAATTAGATAACAGAATCAGGATAAAGAATCTTGAACTATCAGTTAAGAGAGAATGAAAGAGGTCAAGGTCAAAGGAAAAAATAAGAAAAAGCTAAAAAGGAAGGGTAATAAATGGAATAGATGCCGTTGCTGGGAAGATTGCTAAACAAAAACTCGATCATGGAAAAAAATCTTTGGTTCAAAGAATCAGATGAATAATTGCTTAGAATAAAAATAAGTACAAGACGGCCAATAGAGGCATCAACCTTAACAGAATGTGTTGATTCCCGCTTCTAATCTGTGTCATAGAGGATGAAAACATCTTGTGCCAACTTGGTCACTTGCTTAGCTATGTGACCGTTGCAACACTTGATGCCATCTTGGTGTCTCTTCCTTCTTTCACGTGGTTCGTTAGCAGGGTTTCGGACCAGTAACTCTGCTAAATGAAGAAGGCATCGATCTCACCAATTAATGTCCCATCCTCTACCGCTAGATTATAGGGTCTCAAAAAATACAATACATTTCCACATATATAAAACAACTTCGATATTCATAGTGGTAAAGATATTTTTACTGTTGATTTTCAAACTAATATCTCTTCCGCCTTAAGTCAAATAATATTTAATAATAGTTTTTTTAATGACAACTTGTAAAATTTGATGTAGTTATCCCACTACAACAGATCTAATTGAATACATAAAAGAAAATCAACTTCTCTAATGGATTTATCATTATGTGACTGGAACTGACGCAAATTTGAAGCTATTTCATTCGGTCTATTCCTCAAATGCAATTTAACTTTATACAACTTGATAGAAAGTGGATTATTGAAGGAAAAAACAAACTTATAATAAATATCAAAACTGGACAGTCTATAAAAACTTTTTGTAGATGCTTATTTAATTTTGGTTATTCTGCGGTATATCTTCACAACTTTAAATAAAGAAACAATTGTCAAAGAAATATAAAATTCATCTATTATGTAGTAGATAAATTCACTAACTATACTCTAGCTACTATTAAACAACAACTCTATGCATATATAACACGTACACACAAATACAGTTGGGCATAAAGAAAAATTCATTTTCAACATTCTAAATTTGAGTGTCCTAAATATAGGCTGCATCTTTAAGTGGAGGTGTTTGTATCGGCCAAATAAAAAATTAAATAATAAAACAGTTGTTTTGACAATTGGTCAAACTAACTTCAAATTACTTTGAACAGAAAAACACAACAAGAAAGATGTCGAAACAAATTTAATAGATTATTAGCCAGAACAGACTAAGGAGAGTAAGGCAAAAACTCAATTGAATGAAATCTTCAAATTGTGTTCAGTTGGTCTCTTTAAAATATTTTATAACTAGGTTTTTATGATGACAATAATCTTCAGCAAAATATGTAGTTTATAGTAACTCAGTAACTTAATAAAATCGAGGAACAAACTGAAAACATTTTCACTTGAGAAAAATATCTCTGAAGATGGAAGACAGTGTTGTGGCTATACCTGTACATTTTATTATTTTAATGTAGTACATAAAGTCATACAAATTTCTTTTTAGTTTCTTCAAATAATAAAGATTTATTATTTCAAATTCTGACTGGGATAAAGTTACCTACGTAGGTACCTCGCGCAACAAACGAAATTTAATTTGTATTCTAATTGAAATAATTCATTCAATTCAGGATAAAATGCAACAAGTCTAAAGAAACCTCAGTCTAGCTCTATGTTGATAAAATGGAACAACTACATAAGTTTTGATCAAAATAATATTAAATTAAATTCAAAGCTTCTCGATCCCAGAGGACTCAATATGCTCAAATATAAATAATTTGTTAAATTCAATAAAATATTTTACCAAACATATATACAAATGTTAGCTAGTTCGAACAATAATAGTATTGCTGCATTTCATACATTTAAAATTTTAACTACCTAGGTGAAATATTGTATGTCATTAGCTATTGATGGTTGAAAAATATAAGAAGGAAAATGAATAGATACTATCTAACTAACGCTAAGAGGAATTATGAAAAATAATATTCGAACGAACGCATTTACAAAGTTAAGTCCCTTTTTAGGTGCGTCTTCGCATTGTTCTTGTAGTTACGGATTTGTGATAATTAGCCATTTGAAGATTTAATTATTACTTCAGAGTAAGGGAATTCCAGAAGCATGTGTTCAGTACAGAACTGAGACGCAGGTAATAAATATATTTCAGCAATATCAAACTTTAGTCAAATGGGATCGCTTATAAACTACCAAAATAGCATACTTCAAAGCGATATTATCCTCAGTGTTTAATGTATAGTTTATAAACGCTTAATATACTATATAAACCGATAAAACCAGATTTTTTCACGTTTTCAAAAAAGTAAAGTAGAATAAAATGAGTAAGGAAAATAGTACGGTAGATAGATGGAAGTCAGTACCTATGCACACATGTACTACCTAATTGACACATAGTAAGAACTAGGTACTTACTATTAAATTGTTAAAAATATAAAGTTTAACTTAATACTTTAAATCTAATCTCTAAATATTTACCGAGTTAAATTTTAACAGCGGAAGTTGTGTCTAAAAGTCAAAGGAACTTCCATTTCAAAAACCAGAACTTAAATTACAAAGAGGAAATTTTAATTATTATAAAAAGGAACGACTTCAATTTCAAGAAAAACTGAATCAATAGCTTTGCAACAAGACTGTTCAAGATTAAGATTTAAGCATTTGTTTGTAACTTTAGATTTTAAAAGAAACACAAACAGGGGTGCATCCCACCACAATATATTCATTCAATTTAAACACAACAATTTAGATATAGTTCTAGTATTTGGATGTTTTTAAAATGATTATTGATCTCTTAACTGTCTCTAAGTAAAACTATTAAAGTTTTAAACTGACTGTGTCTAATATAAGGTTATATATGTATATTCTGAACAAACTGTTAATTGCAAATACATACATTTAATTGTTCAATTGATTAACAATGCATACAATACATTCTTGATAATAGTGACATTACAAATAAGGAACTTCATATTTCATTTTAGCCTATAGGAGTTCAGGATGTTTTATGGCAAATTATCATCATATTACGAAATGAATTTGGAGTTGACATAGAATGTTCGCAAAATGGAAAATAAAGAGCTATTCTAAATTGCTGTTCTGAAAATTTATAAAACTATATAAAAAGTACGTTAACCTTCAGAAACACTAATTAATAATAACATTGGATTCAAGGATTTATAAAAAATTTTTAATTGTTCAAAAATTGTCACTATGTCCTAAACTAAAACTAAGATCATCTGAAAGGTTCTCAATCTTCGTTTTGTGTGGCAGAAAGTGGCTTTTCTTCAAAGACAACCTCAGATGACAACTAGTCTGATGGCGGAATTATCTCTCAATCTCAATTTTGTCACTCCCCTCTGTGGTCACTGTTCTTCCCTATGCACTTAACCATCAAAGAGAACATTGTACAGATACAAAAGAAGCAGAAATGATTTAGAATTTTAGTGGAAGGGATGTACCCTCCACGCCCCCTTAGATACCCTTGGTGATAACAGGAAATTCTCAAAATAGCAACCAATCCGAATTTCTAGATGGATTAAGAGCAGTTGGTTCTCATATGAAGTACTTTCATTGCTTGTGATTTTAAAGTTATTTAGTCAAGTTGTTCTCTCCTCCCTTCAAGAAAGGTAGCCAGAAAAGGAAAAATTCAATAATGAAAAGTACATTTTTCATACTTTTAAAAACATATAACACACCTATTACCAAAATGCTTACAACATAATTTTAATTTTGTTAACTAAAAAGCCCAATTTTAAATCAATAATATTGTTAAAACAATTTTTTCATATGTTTTATATAAAAACTATCAAATTTGATTAAGTATTCTTGCTGGCTCATTAATAATTTGAAAAAATTCTAGGCAGAGCTTACTTATTAACTAAAGGTCAGATTAAAAAATAAATTTAAAACAATTTTTTAAAACTCTAACTCTATCTGTCTCACTTAATCAGATATTTTAATCAACAAGCAAAAATTGAACTGGAATTTCAAACATAAATTTCTACATACTTGTATATGCTTCATAATATCAAACGAGGAAGCGAGATACTAAATCTTAAAAGCTTTTCACAAGGGTTGGGAGGCAATTAAAATTACATTATCGAAGTAATTATTTGTCATCTAATTGATTTATAGACTATATTTATATTATTTCCTACATATTGAATTTAATTTTGAATATTGGGAAAAGTTGATAAATAAAATATAATAGATTTTTTAATATCAATAATTAGCCTCAAATACGGGAGTATTATCGATATATATTATTTATAAGAATTTAAAATCAAATATGATGAATGTGTCATAGAGATAGGAAACAAAAACAAATAATTCGATGCAGTTTCAAAGCTTAAATAAAGAATAGTGAAACTATTTTAAATAAAACTTAAATATGTGTTCTGCTCGAAGACAGCGATTTTTTTATTAATTTCTTTCTTATGGCCGTCGTTTTGGGTCCTCCAGGGTTCCCATATAAATTTCATATAGATCATCACAGCACAAGAGCCCTTAAGCTGTAATACAGAGTGACGCTACCTTGGTCGCCAGAGGGGGCGGCACAATTCGACCAATTGATACCCTCTCTGTGGTCCTTGGGGTATAAGAGTGGTTTCTGTGGGGACACTTATCAAGCCGATCGGGGATGGGCTGTCAAGTCCCTGAGCACTTTCAGAAGCCTGTCCACAAAGTAACTTGAAAGTATGCCACGACTGGGCCTCAAACCGAGTACCTCCCGAATCATAGTACAGCGCGCTAACTATTCGGCTACCTGGCTGGGGACCACCATATGAACCCTTAGGACCGTAGTATATGGCAAAGGTTCTATGGTATATAGAAAGATTACAATAAGAATATTCTGGGATAATTAATTATATGCTTTTGTATTAGAGAAGAATTCGGATCCTGTTCTGTAAATGATTTGGAAAAATTACGACCAATATAACTACTCATTTTTCTATTTTAAATGAAACTAATAGTCCACGAAGATAAAGGCAATTGAAATACTTGATCATAAACCACAAATTAAAGTAAATAGTTTATTTATTTTAATAATACTCACTACCGATTAAACTACAATAACTGATTACACATTTTAGAAAATAATTATTTTTCTATATCAACGGTGGTGGCTGATTGTTGACTGTTTTCCTTCATTGATTGTTCGACTAGCTTTTACTGAAACCCAACCGCTGCTGCTCGCTCTGATAAATAATGCCATTCAATGTAGGTACGAAAATTAAAACTTTAATAAAAACATAAAATCTAATGAATAAGGTGAATTATTTGGACAAATATAAAAGCAAAGAAACATTAGGATTATATATTTTGCTAGGCCAGGCCAGTTATTAGATTTAACTAAATTTAAAAGCGACCATAAAACTTAAATTTCCCTCGCACTATCGGATTAAGCTATAAATTCTAAAATAATGGCAAACCTGAAATTCGAACAAAAACAGCTATATGTTTGATAATTAAAGTTTAACCCTACGTATAGTTTTATTTTCATTACTTTTTCCAATGTAGGTAAAGTGACAAACTGTTTCTTTTTTAATTCAACTTTATTTATTCATTCATTGTATTCTACTCTCTCAATTGTGCGCACATTAGAGAAGGTAAACTTTTTAATCAATTAAATTTTATGAAAAGTGAACTTTATGATCGTGGACTGTGCATACACGGAAACATATTATTTATTGAAATCAGTCCATTTGCAGCCTAATTGTTTCGTTCGAACACAAAGAACGCAACGAAACATTTTAGATTAACTAAATGTTAAATTAAAAAATTTAACAAACAAGCAAATAGTGCCGACATAATATGTAATTAAGCCGTTATAATAGTTTGTAATATTATGTATTTTATGTAAATGAGAAAACTTGATATTGAAAATCTATTAGCTGTAATTTCAATATAATCTAGTCACGAAAAATTATTGCAAATGAATTTAAAGCCATTATGAAATCTTATTTAAAAAACAAGATCTCAATCGTGTACAATTTCTGATGATGGGCATAATTCAATAATAGAATTACAATTTCCAACAAAGTGTATATTTGCAACAAACTGTAGATTCACTCTTAATTTAGTTTTAGGAAATGAAATAACCAGACAAGTATCTACAGATAAGATGCGAATGCACTGGCTACAAAAACCCTCACCAGCAACCGACTCAAAACAATGCAAAAAGGCTAACCTGAAATCAAATTGATCTGCAAGTGAGTAGTTGGGAAGAATCAATAGAGCCGAGGACCGTTGAAGCCTTGCTAGTGGTAGCCTTCCATAACGAACAATATGCCAACTTAACAACTGTGACAAATCTAATATATAGTAAACAAATTTAAAATAAATACTTATAATCCCAAAAAATATCATTTTAAATTTTATATTAATACTAAAAGAAAAGAAAATTTGATATGGGTGATTTTAAAGAATTGTAAATTGAATCTTTTAAAAAACTTTTAAAAAATTCAAAGAGTTGTTAACAAAAATGTTATATTGAGCAATTTTCTATTAATACAACAAAACTAAAACATGGAACTATGGCTGGTAATGAGTACGTTTAAGACACTTTCACCTAATTATACACCAAAACCATCATTCAAATATTTAAATTTTAAAATTATTAGACAGTTACAGCAGGATTTAAATATACTAGCCGCAAAGCAAAAGGTATTAGACAAAACTTGAGTAATTATTTAGTACTTTTGACAAACTCTTGTGCTCATCAACAATTCAAATAAGAGGTTGATTAGATTTGAGTTTTCAATTGCTAGAGGCTGTCAAAACATAAACTAAAACAAAACTTCAATATATGTATTTCATATCCTTTATCTATGGTGTATTTCTATTTGGGTTAGAAAAGCAGTCTGATAGAAGTTACACATATGCGCTCGTATGTATATTAAAGTTTTCAAAGTTAACGAGTTGGAAAGTTTAGCCCAAAAGCAAAGTAAAATTATTTTCTAA
Source organism: Parotoplana pacifica (assembly GCA_034780595.1). Lineage (NCBI taxonomy): Eukaryota > Metazoa > Platyhelminthes > Proseriata > Otoplanidae > Parotoplana > Parotoplana pacifica. The sequence continues at coordinate 9,061 of JAUYWI010042229.1, forward strand.
ACACCTAGAAATTTGTAATTCTAATGCCACAAAAATCGAACAACTGGGACCCATTATTATGAAATTGAATTGGCATCAGATTTATGAAAGCGGTTCTTTGTAAACTGCTGTCGAATTGAATAAATGTAAAAAATATAATTAGATGCTAAAATGCCAGATTTGGTCCTTTAGAAGTATTAGAGAAAGTGAACATGCGGCAATTTGTATCAAATTGTCACTACAGATTCGCCTTCAATTAACAATCGGAAAAGTTTGAGATAAAAACTATGCATCTATAATTCAAATTCATAGGAGTGAAACGTAAATAATTAAAAATCATTGATGTAATTTAATCTTGATAAAGTATAAAATTGTAGATATGTCCAAAATAGAGTATTTCACAAGTTATTTGCGATAATAAATAGTATTTTAATACAGAGTTGCAGGGTCTCATATTTTTGCAATCAATAAATCTCTTATAGCAGAAGAGAAGTATACGGAACCTTGTAATGCCACGCAAATTATGGACCATCCAGTAGAATAAAACATATCAATAAATCGCAATTAAATTTCTAATAAAAAATTAAGTTTGATCGTTTTAGTTATTTATTCTAAAAAATAAAATAAATCAAACTATCAGAACAGAAATCATTTGTAGATCAATTTTAAATATTTTTAGTGACAAATTTTAATAAATTACTGTAGACTGAATGATATCGTTTTTGTTCGGTTATTGACAACAAAATAATTAGTCATGTGAAACATTGATTGGTTATTAAATAAAAGAGCAATGAAACTTGTATTAAATCTATGATTGAAGACCTACATGGGAATAAGTAGGTCAAATATCGATCACTATCATGTTGTTTATCATATCAGATGACACAAAATCTGCTGGTAAAGTTTGCTCAGTAATAGTATTAAAGATGATTTTGTCAATTGGCCTGGAATATACATTTATCAATAGGATGTACATTTGACCGTTGACCTCGGATGTAGATTTGACTGTTGACCTCGGATGTAGATTTGACTGTTGACATGGGATGTAGATTTGACTGTTGACATGGGATGTAGATTTGACTGTTGATATGGGATGTAGATTTGACTGTTGACTTGGGATGTAGATTTGACTGTTGACCTCGGATGTAGATTTGACTGTTGACATGGGATGTAGAATTGACTGATGACCTCGGATGTAGATTTGACTGTTGACATTGGATGTTGATTTGACTGATGACCTGGGATTTAGATTTGACTGTTGACATGGGATGTAGATTTGACTGATGACCTGGGATGTAGATTTGACTGTTGACCTGTGATGTAGATTTGACTGATGACCTGGGATGTAGATTTGACTGTTGACCTGGGATGTAGATTTGACTGATGACCTGGGATGTCAATTTGCCAGTTGGCGTGCTTATATGTAACTGCAAACCATGTAATAGTTTTCAGAGTATCACTTTAAAATTGCATGATTTCATGGTCCTATCCTTAAAATTATTGTCTTATTTAGATCTCTAATCATTTCTTTCTGAATTTTTTAAAGTAATCCTTTTTTTCTTAATAGTTTTAAATGTTATTTTAAAAGCCAAACTTGCTTAGGTGTATAAACGATGAAAACAACTATAACTAGTTTTATTAGTTCTTTCCGTGCGCCCAGTTAGTATAGAAAGTCATTTCTTTTTATTTTATAAATTTATAACAAATTTGCTACTAAATCTTTAAGCAGAAAATGTGTAACTCATCAAAATTAATAATGAAGTTTTGTAAGTCAACCCCTAACTTCATTTCAAAGCAACAAGACCGCTTATAATACAACTCTATGTATAATACTTATTATTATTATTCAAGACAGAAACTGCAATTTCAATCTTTATGTGAAATCATTAGACAAATCTTTAGATTGAACTTTTTGCAAAATCAAACTATTCCATATAAATTTATAGTTAACACTGTCAACATTTCAATATTTAAGAAACATTATCGTGTTCCGTATATAAGAGTAAAAACATGGACAAATTGGATGCAAATTTAGTGTCGAAAAACTTCTTTTTATAATCTTTGAGGAAAAGGTTCAGTAGACTTTGATGTCTTGTTTTGAATAGAACTCATTAATTTTAACCCAAAAGAAAACTCTGACACTTCACTAATGATTTTAATAATAACTATATCATATAAAGGTTCCTATATGTACATTATCTGAAAAAAGATTTGAATCACGTTAAAAGAAACCGGTAATGTTCAAATCAATTCTACATAAATTCAAATAATTTAACAGAAACATTTTTACAAAGACTTAATTCATCGTTTCTTGAGAAATATTAATTATTATTTATTATTTCCATCAAATAAAAAGCTATTATATACGCTAATGTAACATTTTAGTTCTTAATTGTGAAAGTAAAAAAAATCAACTTTACTAATAGAAATGTCAAGGAATGACACAAGGCGTATCGACTTTGATAGACAAATGCTTAAACCCCCAGGATCGACTATTACTTAGGTAAAGAAACAATGGCCAATACAGATCAAAGTAGGTTAATTTTGATTCTGAATCTGGGCAACTTCTTTCAGACTACTGAATCTATTAACGAGTACGCCTATTCAACAGAAAGTTGGTAACAGAAGTATGGGTCTAAGAAAAATGTTACTTAATCGATTGATATCGAAAATGGTTAGGTAACCTGTTTTTATTCTTTTTAAAATATTATTTAAATTACATAACAGATATTGAAGTATTGCTGTCTGCCTATTAATTAACATTAACTCTCCACTACAAAAAACATTTCTTATAGCTGCTGGTAAAGGAAAGTGTAGACTCCTCCCTAGAATATCATACTTCCCGTGCATGGATTGCGATAACATTTGGGACCCTTAGAAGGTTTCAGGGGAAACATTTTTAGAAAATATCATAAAGGGCTAATGACGTCATCAGTTCCAAAAATTTCTAATTGACTTCAAATTTGGTGTATGGGTGCCTACCTAAAATTGGCAAATTGAAATTTAAAAGCGGTGGGTACCTAAAAGAATGGAAAACCTAAAAAAGGTACACACAACCAACTTTTGTACCTTTAAACAAGAATCGACTTTCATTATAAAAGAAGTAATCATTTTAAAAGATGAATAGAATTAGCAATGCAAATTTCTCCGGTTACAAGATAAAATTAATTAACCTGATAAATCACGATAAAAAACATTTTGTATAATCCAAACTAAGTTTGATTAAATCAGAACAACCCAAATATTCTCACATTAAATAAAATTACCATTTGTACATGTAAACAATTAATTATCTAATCATTCTGCTTCAATATAATATAGAAAGGAAGGGCAAAACATAGGTAACAAGACTTGTCGCCGTGCAAGAAAACACTTTGTCAATCAAAGAAAGTTAAAAGCGTACAAAAGTAGGACATATCTACTTTTAGAGATAATTATAAACATCTTATCTAATTATGACGTAAGAACCCCGCCCAATCAGGGGCAATTTAGATTTTTGAAAAATTAAACTAATCAGCAGCCATGTCATTCGAAATACCTGCAATTATTGAAATCATATATTGTGGATGAAAATATGATCTTTAAACAGATTGTATAAATTGAGAGCAACTACGAATATGTAATCATTGATATTTATAGATAGGCAGGTATCTTTTTATTCTGCAAACGATTCAAAATGCATTTTTAGTGTGAAACCTGATCGCATGACTTATCAAACCTATTTATATGGAGATCGCTTCAGAATAAGCAAAACTAAATTTTGACAAATAGAAAATTCAGCTATCTTTTCAATACAAACCGCAGGTCTTACACCTAATTCTAAATATAATCATATTCTAAACACTATAATCGTTTTCAATGAATGCGGGGTGCCAAATTTGTTTTTAGAAAATATTCAAAACTGTTGACGCCTATATACATATAATATGGAAACTGCAATTGGAAAATATTCAGAAACTAAAAAGGATAGATAAACAACAAAATTTTGTATTCTAAACTTTAAATGTTACTTGAATAAGGACAGGTAAATAAAACATTAGGCTAAGTTGGTTTATGCAGATATATTATTCACACATGTACAACAAATATCATCTACCTGATTCATAGTTTGGTAGGTTCCCGTTCATTAAAGAAAATGATTTCAAGATTTGTGCTAAAAAATAAATAAACAATTGTACAGTTAGATGTTGTGTTAAAAGTTATCAAAAATGACTAACTCAATTCAACTACCTGAAAATACTTACATTGCAAAATACGAATAGATCAAACTTTATTATGCGCATGTATCTAATTAACGCACATATAATGTTGTGGAGTCTCAAAAACCATTCATATTAAACTAAACTGAACCAAAATGATATTTGTTTCTGTATGTTCCGTATGGATCTCGAACAGTGAAGTTAATTTATGGTGATCAAATAATGTATCGTTAAGGCCGATCTAATATATACCTATGGATCAAAATAAATGACAAGACCAGCAGTAACTATCAAATTTTAAAAAGGTAAAATTGTCATTATAATGTAGATATTTTTTATCGTTGAATATGAGGATAAACATTATTTTCTACAATCGATTACCCATTTACAGGATTTTACTCTTTAGATAAGTTTAGTTTTATCTGAAATTGCAAATCATTGAAAATATTTACTGTTACAACAACAATAATAATGGTATTGAACAAGATGGGTATGTTATAAAATGATTTTATAGATTATATTGACAAGATGGTATTGTATAGATGGGTATCAAAATGAAATTGTACAAGATGATATTGTACAAGACAATATTGTATAAAATGAGTATTATACAAGATGGCTTTGTACAATATACTATACAAGATGGGATTGTGCAAGCTGGCATTGTACAGGAGGGTATTTTACAAGATAAGTATTCGACAAAATGGTATTGTACAAGACGAGTATTTTACAAGATGAGTAATTTACAAGATGGCATTGTACAAGATGGTATTCTAAAAGATGAGTATTGAACAAGATGGTATTGTTCAAGAGTATTATACAATATAATATTGTACAAAATAAATATTGTACAAGATGATATTGTACAAAATGGGTAGTATCCAAGAATTTGGTCAAAGTGTGAGACATCGTTGCTTCCTGACTCCAGATCAGAGCGACTTGCTGTTTGCGTATTTGTAAGATCAAACATTTTTCTAAGCCAAATAATGACGTAGCACATCCTGACCAAAAATGCAACAACCAAATAGCTAAGTCTTCAGACTAACCTCATAGTGACGTTCTACCTTTAGCAGTATCTCTGAGCCTCGAACTGGGCAGACCAACTTCGATGTCAGAAGCGTTCTAGTCGGCTCCAAGATCTTCATCTGTTGACCACATCTTTCAACCAAACTTTTCTTATCGTCGCTGGTTCTGCATTACTTTCTGCTCTCGAATATACAAAAAAATCAATTAAAATTGTATTTTGAAAACTTTTGGGCATTTTTAAAACATGTTAATTGTAATACTTGAGCCAAATACCTACATCAGTTCCAGCATATGTTAAACCAAAAAGTGAGCTAATCAAGTACATTCGAAAGAGATTGATTTATTTGATTTCACTAAACTATTAATTTGTTTATATAATCAATTCCAAAAACATTCACTTAGAAACAACTAGCCCCTGTGGAACGGAAATTATAGCGCCTCTACAGATTGTTTTTGATGAGAACTAAAATTACCAATGTTTACAAATGAAGGCATTTAGTATGTCTGATTTTACAATGTAAGATGAGATTTGAGTGTTAAGTGACAAATTCGAGTTTAAGATTATTTGACTGACGTCTTCGCCTTGAATCGTCACAACGATGGCAACTGTTGTCAATTTTTTTCGCTGAACAGCTATAAATAAATGAAAACTATTTGTTTATAAATTAACTTAGAAAAACATTCCAATATCAATTATAAATTTATGTAGCTGGTCATAATTTAGTATATTAATCTACAACCAATTATATATTTTAGGTCACAAAATGCATTATTTTGGTTTGTGAAAATTCAGAATTACAAAAACAACTAACTAAAATATTTTATTTGGCATTTATAAATATTTAGTGGTACTTTTCAAAATAGATAGTTATTTGAAATTAAAAGCGTATTCTAATTTCAAATAAATATCAATTTTGAATACTTAATAAATTTTATTTCACTAATTCTTAAATTATTATGATAATCTGATTGAATGGACTTTGTGTTTCAGTATTATTTCATTTATGTAACAACAATTAGTTCTATATTACATGGATAAATAAATATTAAAACGCCTTAGATATTAAATTTATCGCAGTTACAAATTATGTACGTAATGTTTTATCCGAATTATAAGTAACAGTTTATTGTACCAATTAGGACAATCTCATTTCAATGAAATTGTCGATTGTGCTACACCAAGTCTGCGAGTTCTTGTGGAATAATATGATATCATTTTACTTGAAAACGCATAAGAAACAATACCTTACTTTTCTTAATTTTTCTAATCGTTTAGTTTGTGCATTTACATTTTGATAAGTTTGTTACAAACAAATTATTGACAATGAGCTAGAAACTCCAACTTATTTAACAATATCAGTGTTTTGTTTAGAGATTTTCTCATATTTTCATACTTTATCTGTGCATTATAACAGTTATAGAAATATTTAAGTGTGACTATCATAATATCCCCTTAGCCAAAGATATATAATAAGAAAGATTCTAGTCATTTTGATGCAAGTTTAAGTTGATACAAAGTGTATCCAAATATTTTTTTGTAATTTTATATATATCGACACGTTTGGTATGTAGAATTCTTTGATTCAATTAAGTAGGTTATTTAAAATCTTTATAATTTGGACATATATTTACTTCTATGATAAAATAATGAAATTGTATCAGTTTTTAATTGACATTTATCAACCGTTAAGGTTGTAAATTGGATATGTAACTGACAAGGTTTTAACTTTCAATATATTGAATTATTAATAAATGGATGCTATAGTGTACATGACATACGTTTCATTTAATAAGATGTTAAATGGTTAATGTACTTATTAATTATGCAATTACCAATTACCATTATTTGACATATAAGAAACAGGACCAAAAGAAATTCTGTGATATTTTATTTAATGTAACACCACCTAAGTAATACCTTCTACATTTCCTATACATTTTTGCTTTTTCATTTGCAGTTAATTTTTAATTCCTCATTTAGAAATTAATCCATCGATGTTAGCATAAAAAGTGCACTATGGAGATCGGATCGTTATTCTTCTGCAAATGACTTTGGAAATAAAACAGGATTCACAAAAGAGCATTTAATTACTCCTTGAACACGGACCGCTAGGGCTTTAAGGGAGGAGGTTAAACTATCTAATGCAGAAATATGGTACACCGTCTCTAATATTTAACAGCTATAATAATCTTGGTTTGTTATTTAATTTTTACTTTTAAAGGCTCGGTAAGATATGATTTTATTTTAAAAAGTAGTTTTATTCTTATGATGATGACAATAAGAGTTCCTAATAAGAGACCAAGTTATGGATCAAATTCTAGTTTGTACAAAGAAGAAACACCAAGGCCTGAAATTACGATTTTTATTTAATAACACTAAATTATGAGGTTAGCTAAAGTAGCATGAAATTTCTTTTAAAAAAATACTAGGCAAATAAAAAATGTCAAAATTAATTTTTAATATTCATTATCAGTTTTAAAGGTCCGCTCTATATGATCAAAGTTTTAGATCTTTTTAGTAAAAATCACTAAAATCACCATAAAACCTAAAACAAAGGATGATTTCTGAAATTTAAAAAATGTTTTTGTTAAATTAATATCTCAAATGATTTAGGATAGTTTTCTGGACCAGATTATTTGTTTTAGAACTTTCAGCCATTAATCATTTACTAATTCATCGACCAGATCTGGTCCTAAATCAGTGGACTTCAAATTTGGACTTATATTATAACTTAAGATAAAACTAAAAACATATCAGAAAAAAAGATTATTTAAATAAACTATTTTTTCCTTAAATAAATAGATGACTTTTTCAATACATTTATTTTAGATCCAATCTTTGTTATATTAAATTTAGAAATTTTATTGTAATAAACACATGTTTTCCAAAATATAAACGGTCACTTCGATTTCATTTTTCAGATGTTGAAATGGATAAAAATAACAAAATTTAAATTTTCTACGATAAAAAATTGTTATTATGGGATAATTACTCAACCATTGCAGGAGAGCTTTGAATCAAAATCGAATTGTTCTGCAACTAATTTTTCATTAAAAAACGGTTCTACAAAGTAAATGAAGATTTTGGATCGTAGTCAATTAAAGAGCGTTAACCTCATTTTGTAACACTTGATTTAGTTTAAAACAGGGTTTATATCATTTATTAAATTATATTTAAGAATTTGATTAGTAAACATACTGGATAAGAAAATTAGAAACTGATTGAAGTTCAGAAAATATTTTCTGTCCATCAGAGACAGTAAAATTCTAAATTCTACTTGGACAAATCTTATTTTGACATGTCCTGTAAGAATTTATTCAATTATATCATTCAAAATGACACAGAATTCATAATAATCTTGACATAGAAATTTGTCTTAATTTAGTTGTTTTTATCAAGTTTTTTTTTTTAATAACTTTCATTTAGTAAGTAAATAATATTATTGTATCATTTAGGTAATAAATTTTGATGTATTTCAAATAAACAAGACAATGTACATCCAACATACTAGTTTTCATAATTTGAAGGTTCTAATAATAACACCAACAGAAAAACTGAAATATCCTATCGTGATTATCTTGTATCACACCAAAGCTGAGTAATATTTTAGATTTTATGATCTTTAAAGAAAATCATAGCTATGCAAAATCAACTGATCTGGTTCATTTAGACGGTACCATCTACATAAATAATTTAAATAATTACTTCCATTCTGCTTATAAAACTAGTGTTGGACATAAAGTTTAGCGCACTGGAAATACCTATTAAAAAATCAGTATTAATTCAAAAACATTTACTTGCTGCAACAAAAGAAACATTTCAACACGAAGTACTGAACTATCGACAGTAAAATGTTGTACTGGATGGCAATCATTAGTACACAGCTTTTCTGTTACTTGTAATATTTGTATATAGTTTTTTGAAATATTCATTTTGTTACTGATTTTTTTAATATGTATTTCCAGTGTGCTAAACTTTATGTCCAACACTGTAGTTGCATAAAGTAAAAATTGAAGCTCTAACTAGATTGTGTAGTGGGAGGTAGTTCAAGAAAACTAATTTTAATTCAAATTGGCATATTTTTCAAACTTATGTAAATTTCCCACTAATTCATATTTATGACCAATTAACTGTGATATTACTTGGTTAATTGAACAATATAACAATCTGTCGCGGTTAAAAAAGCACGAAAGCAATTAGTTATTTACAAATATTATGGCTGGTTTTAAATAACGTTCGATTAACCACACGAAGCACAATTATGTCGAATTCTAATAGAATGAAAGCGACTAGGTACTTGTGGATAAAAATAAGGCACGAACCAAATTGATTTACCACTTGTGAGCTGCTAGGATGGATTGCAGTGAGAAAGCTTTGATATGAAAACACTATTATTTTTTATTAAACATGAACTGGATGCGCCTCATCCCTTCCTCTACAAAATTAAACCAATTGCAAATCCAGTTATTCTTATCAAAGTGGCTAAAACTGTACTATAGAAAATAATGCAACTACATCAGTTGGCATTTTTGAGTTCGAATATCACTGAAAAAAATGCCTCCAGGACGCTAGGTCTGTTCCTCGGCTTTTCCAATTACTTTTTTGAGCAAAACTTGAAATTTAGTTTTGCAAGCCAATTATGATCCTAATAACTAAATCAGTAATACCTCATCTGAAATGCTGACCCACAGCTAGTCTGTAAATTGAAGCAGCTAGAAAAATAATTGATTACAATTATACAAAACAACAAATTTCACAGAGAAAATGTTTCCGTTCTGTTAAACACATATTCTTTCCTGGGTGACCGGGGGGCAGCATCAGAAATAAACTTAATCGCAAACTAGAATTTGCCAAAATAAATAAAGTAATAAATAAAATCTGAAAATAAATCATCATCAAAGCTATCGAAAATATTTATTTCGAAAGTTGTGTAACAAAATTACATCTGAGATTATGAATTGAATTGCGCAGTAGCTACCCTCGTGTTTCACTGCTTGAACGAAATAAATTTATAATTTTATAAAACAGTGGGATAGTTAATTAACAAAAATAAGAAAACCAATAAAAAATAATAATCATTTTGTATATATTATAAGTAAGCAAAAGATATTCACAGAACATTATATCTACTGAGCATAATTTAACATTAATTATATTCATAATAAGAATTAAATTCAAATTTGAAGCATTTTTCATAAATTAAAGTTGTTTTTTAAAAATTATCTAATATTAAAAAAAACTTTTCTTCATCAACGCACAGAAAAAAAGTAACTCCATATCACTACGTAATATTAAAATAATTTCAAAGCAGGAATATAATTTATTTTATGCTACTCAGTTTAAAAGTAGGTACCATAGGGTATCATTATAGACGAAATATAGAGATCTATATATATTATATTTTATAGTAATGCTAGTGCTAAAATCATAATTCAGCTTTCTGGGAACAATCAGATTAAACCAACATTAATTTTCTTCAAGAATGTGAACATTGGGTGTTAGAAATTAACACAATACATAAAGAAGGAAAACGAAAAATATGAAGTGGGTTTGTAACATTTTATAAATATACCAATATTTTTATTAAATATGTATTTTAAATGCATTCGAAAACAGGTCATAGCAATTATTTTTATTAAGTGCCTAGCAAATACCAAAACAGTAAAATGACATACTGTAACACGGTCAACTCTATCTGAACTGTTGAGCTCAGTAAAACGGAATTTGGTCGTCAATTTTCTAAATACCAAAAATGAATTAAAATTATTTAATCGATTTTCATCAAATTTGGTACACTGACTCAATTATTGTCATTTCATGAATTTCAAGTTACGAAAAAAATATGAGCTACTGAACACAGAAAATAAATAATAATTCAATGATCTTAGAAAATACATAGTAGCAAGACTCATTAGCGTATCAGTAGGTAGTACATTTCTAGGCAATCAGGAATTATAATTTAAAATAATAATCATCACAATAAAAAATTAATTCTCATTACATACTATAAATATCACATTATAAGATCACAGCTTTGAATATGGAATTCATACTGTCATCTTTTCATAATATCCTTTTTCTATTATAACAAACAAAAACAATCATAAATCAAATCGATTTAACATAATTACAGCAAATCTTTCCAAATTCTCAATAAACAAATTAGACACATCTAATTGAAAACTAAAATGATGGAAAAGTTCGAATGTTTAAGACACACATGATATCATACTATACTGATGTAATATTTTCTCGTTTGGCATATTTTAATATGACAATAAAACTACATCTTGACATTATTATATTAAAATTTATTCTCTATTTTTGTTTCTCAATTTGTCTAAAGTTTCAAATATTAATTAGATTATGAAAAAGCGTAAATCAACTTCGACTAGGTATGTACACCGGACTGGGCTAGTTAGTAGCTTGCACAAGTTACCTTTTTTTATTATTTTGATATTTTCACTTTCTCTTGTTTCCCCCCAACTCCTCCGGGAATTTGAAGCATTAAATTAAAAATGTAATAAATTCATACAGAAAACTAAATATCCTATACTAGATTTGGTCAAATTTAAATACAACTGACAACTGGCAATCTGAAAAGTAAGGTCTAACCAACTGACGCAAACAAAACCACTATGTAAAGAGTAGGCGATAGGGAAAGATATTATTTATTTCTGAAATGGGAAAAAATAAAATGTCACAATTATCTAAGGTATGTAATTTTATAACCACGAAAATATGTATGATACCAATATTAAAAATATAGGTACTCCGTTGTCATAGGTTACAGCAATTAGTGACAGTTTGTCATACTCTAATATTTATTTTCTTAACTTTAGAAACAAAGAAAACTTTGAATGTACCGGATGACTGAATTGCTGTAACTACAACAAGAAGTATAAGTAAAATCAAATGACTTCACAAAAAGTATGAAAGTTGTTTTGCTTCATTTTTTAAAGAAAAAAACTAATTATAATATAGATAACACAACAATCTTTGTAGCTACATATTTTTAAATATGTACGTACCAAACAATATTCGAGTAAAAATCCAATTAAATCAGCCAACTTGTCTTATTAAATATTGGCTCATCAATCATGTTATAATTTTTAAACATTTAAAATGGAGAACAAAAACCTTCTGTCAAATTCAACTACCTACCTACATGTTACTTAAGAAAATAATCACAGATTTTGTTGTTTTATTTGCCAACAATAAATGAACTAACTATGGAAGTTTGTGAAACATATTAAACATTAATTTCCTAACAAAACATATGAAAGAAACTTTCGAAATTCGAAGTTTGTTCTATGAACTTTCATTTACAATTTAATTTAACAATACAGTAACTATTTCAATAATCATTATGAAAAAAATTAACTCTTTCAATGTAGGAAGGAAAGTGAGAAAGTATTCCAAGTAATTGTCATGTTTTATTCAATGGGATCTTACATACTGTTTCTTCTAGGGAAATGCTCATAGGGCCATTGATTCAATGACGTCACCAAGACCAAACTTCAAACAATATAATCCATAAACTAATGCAATAGCTAATTGATAAAATGGAAATATTTTATTACATTAGAAGTTTACTATCGTCTGTTTGCCTGCCTAAAGCTAGTAAATTTTCAAAAACTGGTTTTAAATTTAGTCTTTTTATGTAATTAATTATAAAAAAGAATTTTCCATCAAGTTTTGAAATCGATGTTACAAGCCACTTTATTGAATAAGTACATATTCTAGATAAAAAATGTCATTAAAAATTTAATTTGCATAATATTGCTTACTTCTTATCAATACATAAAAGATTTCAATCAAATTTACAGTTTAAACACAAAGGACAAACAAACACTACAGAAATAAATTCCCACCAGTATTTTTTTTATTTAGTTTCATCAAAAACATGGATGGTAATAATAATAATTGTAAAACAATTTCCTTTTGAAGTAGGGATAAATATTTGCTATCCAGAAATTCGTCTTCAACACACTTATCTAGAATTAAAGAATTCTCAATCTTCAATAGATATTTAAGTAATACAGAAGAAGTTTAGAATTATCACAGGCTGAGATTTATTTATTAAAAAACAAAACTTCAAAAAAACAAAAACTAAATAAATGAAGTAAAGCGGTTTCTAATCTGCTTTGGACAAATTCTAAACAACAGTGGCTAATATGGAAACATGTGGAATTGTAAATTTATAGAAGAAAAAACAATTAGAAATAATTATAAGTATTTTGTTTATCTCGATTTATCCACATTTCCATTCAGCAAAAAACACACTATATGATATAAAATAAGTTTTTGCAAAAAAAACAATTTAAACATTTTTAATTAGCAATAACTATAGAATATTATATTTAGTATTACCGCATTTATGAGAATTAAAAATTAAGAATTCGGTGTTAAAAGTTACTTATTATACGTAAAATTTGAATTACTTTTTATTTAATATATAGAAAGTAATTTCAAATTTATCAAAAAGGTAAGGAAAAAATAAAAAATTGTTTAAAAACTTTGAATTCAAGAATTACCGACGACAAACTACCTAGTGATATTAAAGATATGAAATTCCTAAATGATTATTTTATTTAAACTCGTTATTCATAATGTTGAGACATTGATAAATTAACAATTTTTGATTTTCCATTTACCCGCGATTTATTTATTAAACAAAAATTATCAATTTCTCTCTCATCTGGACACGCATAGCTTTTTACATGATGTTCTTCTTCTAATTTATTAGTGGAGATTCGCAGAAACTGAATGTCATCTGATTGGCATCAGATGAATTATTGATTTTTGGCTATATGATATCATAATAAAAAATCTCGTTTTTGTTAACTGCTCCTAACGCGTAGGAACATTAAAAACAAAAATTCAAAAACAATTTCACTGAGGATTGTGAAATTTTAAATAGGTCGAAGACGACCTCTGATTTATACAATTTTCCTGCAGTAATGTGTCCATGCTAAAAACTAAGGCACAAAAAGAATTGGAAGTTTCTATACAAAGACAAAATGGTATAGGAACAGGCTGTTGAGAAAAATAAAGAGAGAATGGCAAACGAACACCAAAAAAAGATTAGAAAGGAACTAAAAAGAATAGGACTTGTAAACTACAATTACTGCAAGCGTAAAAGAGGTCAATGCCTAGCGAGTTCCGAACTTCTCACTGCCGTAACTAATAAAAATTGAACTTGTACAACATAAAAAAACAAAACAAACTAATTAACTTTAAATTTGACATAGTCATCTATGTTTGTGATCACTAAAGTCATCGTTGATATAATGCCCAATCAGAAAGGCCATCAGTGCTAGATAAAGCAATAACTACAATAGCTACAACCATCATTTTTAGAAAACCATTTCCTTAATACTCCAAGACAGCAAATTCCATGCAATTTATTAAAAGAGAATTTATAGTATGATTTACTAAACTCATCAAGAAACACGTAATTATGTACATATGTAGAGATCATCTAAATTTACTTTGCAATGTTTTCTAAAATAAAATCCCGTTAACACTTAATAAGTAAACTACATTAGAAATCTTATTTAATTAAAAAAAACAAAAACAATTTCATTTCATTGACAGGAAACATGCAAATCAAAATGAACTAACAAATTCTTCTATTAGTTTTTATCTTTATAATGTATAATTATTGAATTACAATTTCGAATGGTAAATTTCTATTGCTAATTTTAAATCAGATTTAGATAGCTAAAGAACAAGAAGCTAGTGCATTAGAAAACATTTCATCTACGTATGTTTGTGTCAATTACATTAAAATTAAAATAAAAAATAAAGACACGAACAGCTAATAGTTCCAAATTCAACAAAGGAAATACCGAGATGAATGTTCAATTACTTGTAAAAGGAAATTAAAATGGAAAGGAAGTTTTTAAAAGAAAAATACATACATCATTAAGAAATTTTAAATAATATATTTTCTCAAAAACACTGCAATTTGAAAGTTACAATATATTGTTTTCGGTAATAACTTAAAATTAAAGTTATTAAGTACATTTTTTATACTTAAATTGAACAAAAAGAAACTAATCCATGTTGTTCCAAATTTCATAAATAGCTCTCTTTAACGTTTGTAGAAAAAACATATTTTTCATACAATTCTATAGAAACTTTGCATAAATCTAATTCGAATAATGCCTAAATAATTACCCGTTTCTATACTAAAACTTGTTAATTATAATGAGTAGAATTGAGTCAAATTCAGCTGAAATCACGTAGATGAATCCAAATTAGTTTGAATTGTAAACTTAACATTATTAAGTAGAATTATTTGCCGCCTAAAAATATTACAAATTTTTAATATTTCCTTTTATCTTTTAACATAATTAAGTAAAAAAAACAATCTTGCACGGATCATATTTTATTAAAGTGTTAAATTAATTAGACTACTACTTCGATCAAAGAGAAGTCATTATATTACATTTAATCAAAAACATTATAAAGAAAATAAGACTTAAAGAAGTAAAATTGAAGTATGTGATAACAATTTCAGATACATATATTGTGCCCACTATGGATATAAGTAGTGCATTATCAATTAGTAATAGTCACTAGCCCATTATTAGCTAAAGTACAAATTTAAAGAATTACAATACCTATAAATATAAAAATTAATAATTAAAATAACATATGAGGATATCTATAATAATTACTTAAATAAAATAATTTTCCTTTTTAGGTTTTGGTATGTGAATTAAAAAAAATTAAGACAATTTGGAATATATATATAATTACAGATTAACAACAGAATATAGTAACTCTCATTAAATTTATCCAAAACGAAATTACATTGTTTAAAAACTACATATAAAATGCAACGAATAGAAGATTTTATTTCACTTAGTAATGTAAAAAACGTTTTATAAAATATAAAAACCTACGATTTTTTAAACAAATTCCATTAACGTGTTGATCAGAGCACATTTTTTTTTTACTTTCGAATTTGATAATTTTACAATTCGAGACAACATCAGATCTATTAGAGCTATGAAATAATTTCCCATTAAATAAAATAGCTTTTATTTGAATTACTTAATAGTCTCTATACGCTCCATATTATTAGGTTGTATATGCGAGCATTTACGCTTATTTCGAATGATTCAGTTGAAATATCAAAGTTATACATTTAAACAAGATCTCACACTCTCGCCATATTGTATTTAGATGCTTATTAATATAAATATGTATATTTTTTAAAATATGAAAGGCAAGTTTATTAGTACATCACGTAGACTGATATTTTGGTAATTTTGTACAATATAAAATGATTAAGTTTGTTTTATTTAAAAAAGACAAAACTATCTTGAGAGATATTACATTTTGTACAGTAAGAGCGTTAATTAAAAGCAATTTACAATGTTGTATTCTTAAGTTAATTCTTCTTCTGAACAAATAAATAAAATAAATAACTGTACATGTACGTGAAACAATAATTTGTCAGTCTTTATTTTAGAACTCATCAATTTAATACACATGGATATTAGGTTTATAGTTTTGATGAGAAAAGTTAAAAAACATTTACAAAGAATTAGATAAATAAATAAATTGAATACAGACCACTTAGAATGAATATAACTATTTATTTATTTATATATTCATGTTAGGTAATTATTATTAAGTAATGTGGAGGGAGGTAAGCCTTTTTCAAATAATTTATGCATATTACTCAACACAGACTCGTGCATACCCACAAAATCAAACTATCTACCTAAGAAATAAAAAATTATCTATAGCGAATTAAGTGGAAAAGTTTTATTTAACTTAAGTTGAAAGCCAACTTCGTTTTATCTTTTAAATCAAAGCAAAATTATCCTTGCTATTATAATAAAAAAAAAATTAACAATAAAATATCTTTCTAATTATTAGAACTTATAGAATGTTTCAATACAGAAAAAATAGAGCAGTTTATCTTTTTCGACGGTGTAAAATGGAATTTTGACTAACATTTGTTGTTATTAATAGATTTAATTCATTTACAAAGCACATAATATTATGTAAATACAAAAAGAGATCTGATTCTTCTCTTCTTCCATTCAATGAAACTTTTACGTTTGATAAAGAAAATTAGAAATGGATCAAGATTGTTGGAATAATAGTTCCAAGTTTTTTTAACAATCGTATGATTAGGTTATACCATTAGCTTGTAACAAAATTTATATCTATCCTATAATATTAGTTTTTTTTTAAATTAAAGCTTCTTTAATTGAGAAATAATTTTTTTTATATTTTGAGAATTGTTATCCTTTTACACTTCAATTCCACAAATAGTTCCAACTACATGAAATAATATGAAACAACCTATTTGTTCTAAATCTATTATTGTGAATATACTGTTTCTAAGTGTAGAAGTTGAGCTTCAAAGAAACTTTCATAATTTATAATATTATTTGATTTTCTTGCTGAGTTTCTATCAATGTAAACTCTGAAAGGTATCGTCCGTGTAGCATTGACCAGAAGCAGCAATAGTAGTAAAGACTTTGCAAATGCTTGCGCACTTTTTTGAATAAAAAAGAAAAACTTAATCTACCGAAATGCTTTTATTATTTAATTAAATAATCAAACAGTTTAGCTTATCTTGTGTTAAGTTTGATTATAAACTTCTTAGTATCTGTATAGATGTTATTAAAATCAGTTTGCTATACCTATAACAAGTATATTATGTAGTCGCCCTGTCCCGTCCTAAACAGAACGTGTGATTAATGTCTGCTAAACAAAGATTAGATTAAGCTTTTTGAGAACTAAGAAAAATTTGTTTTGAAATTATGTTAAAGCATTTATTTATTTCTAACTATACAAGGTATATACCTACCTACCCTCTAGTTAGGAACATAATAATTTAGAAATCTAAATGATTAATATTACTAAATCAGTATTTAATTCCTTAAAAATATAAGAGGAAAGTTTAGCGACTCAGGTTGAGTGAAGTGTTCTTCTAATTATTAATATTATTATTAATAGGAATAAAACTTCAAAGAATTCTTAATGTAGCTGCTAGAATGTCTTCTGTTATTAAAATCAAAAGACGAATTAAAAAGATGAAAAACAAAACTACAAGTTTAGATAAGATTATTGTGCCTATAATTTTCTATGTATACAAAATACGACAAAGCTATTTCAGCTTTCTTAACTTATCTCTATAACATTAGAAAGTTACATATTAATTTACTGTAAAATTGTGCCTTATCTTCCAAATATCTACTATTAGAAAAGTTTTTGCATTATTAAAAAAATCTACTTTGAGAAATCTGCTTTGTGTTATGGTCTAAACGAAAGATGTGATATTAATCAGCCACCCAAAAATATAGAATACATCTACTATTACCTGTGTAATTTAAACAATATTATAAGGTAAATCATAAATTAGTACCTCGTTAATGCCTTCAAAACAATGATCACCAGCAAAGTTTGACTAATAATTTCACTCAATGTCTACTGCAACCAATAGTATTTGTTCCATGACTAATGCAAGCAATAGTATTCGCTCCATGACCACTGCAACCAATAGTATTCGCTCCATGACCACTGCAAACAATAGTATTCACTTCATGACCACTGCAACCAATAGTATTCACTTCATGACCACTGCAACCAATAGTATTCACTCCATGACCACTGCAACCAATAGTATTCACTCCCTGTTTCCAATATAAGTCTCCAATAGAACATAAGTCTTGAAATCTTTGGAAAATCTTGTGTCGCCCTATGTACAAAAATATAAGTTGTATTACAACAGAAAATGATGTTATACCTACCTAAGAAATTAATACTTCTTAAAACTACTGACATAGAAACCACAAATAAACAGAAAAAATGAGCATTTTGCCGTCCTCAATTTGATTCTGTTGAATTTGGAACAGAAACTTTGAAACCCATGAGACGACACACCAAAAAAGTGACGAAGAGTTAAAAAATCGAAAGAAACCCAAAATAGATATTCTAAATATATAAACCAAATTAATATTAGTTATATCTTAAATTTTATCGAGAGAATTGTATCTTAATATAAATTAGCTAAAATACATTTTGACCACAATAAATTAGTCAATTTGTGCTTTTTAGTATGTAGTCAATAAATATATTTATTTAAGTGACCATTTTAACCAAATAAAACAAAGATTGAGATAGAACTTAAAATTTGATTAACATACACAACAAATATTATTCGGTTCCGGTTTAAATACAAAGTAAAGATTTTTGGTTTTTGAAGTGAAAGCTAGTTTTGTCTTCATATAATTGTACTAATTTGCCGCTGTAGTTGCTCTTTATTCAAATTATCAAAGTTTAGAAACATCAATATGCAATTTATATAATTTAAACTAAACTTTGTATTTGTTGCTTAACAATCAAGCCTAGACAGTGAATATTTTTTTGGAATTACGTAAAGTATAGAATCTAACTCTACAAAAGAAAATACATATAACAAATACATTTCATCCTCCCCCCACGAAAATGATAGTTGTTAAATAAATTCGAAACACAAGCTATTTTTTGAAAATGGTTTTTTCTATAAAGCCAGCGAAAAAATTCAATCCTGAAACCAAATTATTAATAGAATTGTAACATTTTGTAGTACATATATTGCAAATACATCCACATTGTTAATTCCATTTTTAACTATTTTTATGATCAAGTGAGAAGTTGTATTTTTGCTATAAAAATATCTGAAAGTTCAAATCCAAAATCATTTATAACAATTAGCCTAAATATAAGTTTAAGCTTTATTGAAAAATCAGAAAAAATGACTTTTTTAGTCTCAAAATTAAACCAAAGAGCATTTTAACCCTTCGTGGTTACAGGGGGAGAAATACACACCTAACGAAAATCGGACTGCTCGAAAACGCTTTAACCGATGGGGATGAAATTTGGTATCAGTGTAGTAAATTATCTTTCGGATTTATTGATGTAAAAATATCTTACCTTTGATGCCTCCCCCTAGGTCACCTGAGGGACGTATGAAAAATTGAAGTTGGTCCAAAATATCCAAAAATATACTATTTACAAAATAAGAAATCGATTCTGAAGTCAAATTTGATCAATTTAATTAATATACCAACATTCATTATACCGGGTTTTTAAATATTATTCATCAATAGTAGAGCAAATTTTAAGGCTTTTGACCTGTTCAATCTTTTAATTTAACATCTCTTCTCTTTATAAAAAGTAAAATTATAAATTGGTTGCTATGCAAGAGGTATGTATAAGGAGTTAAATGTCCTACCTGAAATCCTAACCCAAAAATTCGAATCTATTTTTGTTGAACCAGATTCAACCTTAATTAAGTAGTGATCAGCATTTAAAGTTGTCTAACATCATGCCGTGTTATGTGCCTGCGCAATAATAATTGCACAAGCCATCAAATGCATTACAGGCGAAAGCAGTAGGACGATCATTGATTCCTCGTCGAATATTAGTCCCAGAGCAAAGGGAGTCAAGATCTGATAGAGGTTTCTGTCATAGCTGGGGCATTTGAAGAGGATATGAATAATGGTTACTTAATAGGGATTAGATGGACTAAGCATGACAAATCTTCGCCATCCATCTCGATCCCCATTTTTGATTTTAATTCTGCTTGGTTCATTTGACTATCTTCCTCTAATTGTTGAACGTATGATTTTGTGGGTCTTTCTCTTTTTCGCTTGCCCTGACTGGGTTCTCAAAAAATACAATTTTTTTATAACTTCATTTCCTCTCCGGCAGTGTTCAGCGAATTAGAGTATTTTCCAATTTATAGTATCAGTAATCTTTGGTAATTTGCCATACAGGTTTTTATTTGAGCGATGTTCTCTCCGGCTAACATTGAGTGTTGCTCTGAGTAGTTTAGTGTAGGTGCCGTTTAGTCTATTAAATGTTTCTGTTGTAGGTGTCCTGTTTTCAGTGCCATAAACTAGTATACGATTGTAACTTAATTTCATTGCTCATTTGAGATTTCCAAATACAGCTCATTTTCTTGTGGACGGCCCAGGCCTTCGCTATTCTGTCGTTGATATCATTCTTGGCGTTTTCAATCTAAGCTCCTAAGTATTGAAAATCGGCAAATTGTTTGATGATTCTTCCGTTACTTGCCCCTGCTCTTTGTAACACTTAGATTGTTTTTATATCATTCATGCGTAGGCCAATTTGATGTGCTATTCTTTTAATTTGTGTAAGAAGATTTTAGCATCTTCGATTGAATCAGAAAGAACCGTAATGTCATCAGCATAATCAGTATAAGCAATATATACAGGTGCTTTATCCCTTTTCTACCTTAAATTGAAAATCTTAGATATTCATTATGTTCGAGAGCTGTTCTCATTGCATAATCAAATGCCAAAATGAATAGAAATGGAGCCTTGGAGGACACTGTCTGTTATTTGGAAAAAGTCTGTATATCCGTCTGGTGAGCGAACTTGTGTTGTAATGTCTTTGTATAGGATGTTTATTGTATTGATTATTCGATCAGGGACACCATACGCTTTGATAATTTTTATCATCTTGCCTCTATGTATTGAGTCAAATGCTTTCTTGAAGTCTACAAAGATTATAGTGTTGCAGTTAGTTATTTAGCTCCTATTTAGCTCGTATTTACCTCCCAATATTCGTCTAAGCGTTAATATTTGAGCACGTTAATCTTTTAGTACGGAAGCCATTTTGGTTCTTTCTCAAAATAGGGTCAATATGTGGTCTTATAAGATTTAGAAGAAGCTCTTTGTATAATTTGGCAGTAATACA
>JAUYWI010042230.1:0-18158 GCA_034780595.1 Parotoplana pacifica
TTAGCTTGGCAGAATTCTAGGAGTTTTTCTCCTCGTTCGTTTCTGACACCTAAACCATAAGCTCCTAAACCACTCTCGTTGTCTGCTCCTTCTCCAACTTTAGCACATGTACATGCACACATAGCAAATTTTGTTTAAAAATTATCCAATTGAAAATAAAACAAAAAAATCAATTTAGTGTTGGTGTTAACTTTAGGTGTTATAATGCAACTAGTCGGTTAAGATCAATCATACATACATATTGTAAGTAGATACTCCTTTAAAAAATGATGACAGATTACATTTGATTGCATAAGTTATTTTTAAATTGCATGTCTTTTTATATATAATTTCATTGAATTTCTGATGATTGATTTTTTTAATATCTAAACTGATTTGTGTGTTTATTGTTGTAGATAATTATCGATGATGAGAAAACTGGAGACACTTATGTAGCTCATGGCTTTGCTAAATTGGTCGCCGGCGAGCACACATTTCGATTTTTGCTGCCATGTAAGTGTCAAGGCTTACAATTATGAGTACCAGCCAACATTAATAAATCAAAACAATTTATTTTAAGCCGATTTTGACAGATTGTTAAATACTTTTAAGACAACAGTTTTAGTCAGGGTATCCGAAAAAGTAACCAATTTTTAGTGTGTTTAAGAGTAATAATAAAAATACGGGAAAACTTTGATAACAATATACTACTAATCTATATTACTGGCAAGTGATAGCCAGTATGTATGTGGTCCACTCATCATCGTTATCAGTGTCGTCTCCTGTAGAGGTTGGCACTCAGTAAAACAAATCCATAAATATTTTTTGAAGAATATTGGATATTGACTTATTTTAATTTTAATTTTTCTGACACTGAATCTGTCAAAACTATTTGTGTACTAAAATTAAGTGTATATTTTATATTTTTTTATAAAACATCCGATCAAATGAAATATCGTTTTTTTTTCAATTAGTTCCCTATATAATGGTTTAAAACGTATTTATTTCTATCAAATTAGGTGAAGAAATTATCTATTTTATCATTGTTTGAAGTTATATTTTGTCATTCCGTCTATTGTCAAATTGAGCATACTCATCAATTTTTTATTTTGCTTTATTTTTAGTTGAGCAAATATCGTGTGAGTTCAATATACAACACCTGTTTCATCTTTTGTTTACTGACTACAAAAATATTTCACTAGGAAAAATTTATTAAGTATTTATTTATCCAAAGCATAACATACTAAACCATCTAACTTTATTGTTTGTTTCCTTGTGGCAAGTCCATGTCTATGGATTCTACTTTCTCCACTATTCCCTATTTCGTGCCAATTCTTTAAGATCTGAATATGAGACTGTTACAATATCGGCCAACATGTTGTTCCTTGGTTTCCCTTGGCTCCCTTTGCCTAGAAGTCTGCCTTCAATGATTGTTTTCAGTCGGTTATCTCATCTTAATATGTGACCTATTCTATTTTACTTACACTTAGTATGTAGGTGCCTCCTTTCATTGATATTCTATATGATTGCTTAATTTTCTTCTTGTCGCTTTCATGTAGTGTCCACGTCTCAAAACCATATAGAAGTATGCTGAACTATTTTCTTCTTAGTTTCTACTTTCAGACTCTTTAGTTCTCTTGTTGTTTGTAAATACTGTCTTTCTCATTATACTTATATGAACCAAAATAAATAAATGTATTATCTCCGTGAATATTGTTTGTCACAGCGGCTCTAGTTCGATCTCTTTCAATATTATAATAAAATTAAGACATAGAAGAAAATATCTTTAAATATTTATTCTACTGCAATTCAGCAGTATATTTCAATTTAATCAATTTGTAGCTGTGTCTAAGAAAACGTACAAAATCACCATAAAAGTTGATTCTCATAAAAATTCTGCGACCTCTGATGACGTCATATTCCGTCTGCATGGCTCTATGGACAAAACAGAGCCGCCACTCCTTGACCAAAGGTTGATCAACAAAATGGGAGGCGTGGAATCGTTTGACTATCAATTGAAAGATATTGGAGAGCCAAGGCAGATCTACCTTAAGATAATGGGAACAGACCAGGTTAAAATTAAAAAGGTATGAAAAATATTTATGAATTTAAAAAAAAATTGGAATTAAATACTTTGTGACTTTACATGGAACTAAGTATAACTTTGTTCATAAAATGATATAAGAGAAGTAAATTTAGAGATTCCTAATTTAACGAGAAATATAAACAGGAGGAAGGTTTTTATACAGCCATGTTAATTCATAAAATTGTGACTAGTTTTGTAAATTAACTTTACATTTTCAGAATTAAATTTGTTACGTTTACACTATTTATGTGAAATTAAAATATTAATAATAAAGCAATTAATAAATTACAATAATACATTAAACAAAGAAAAGAAACAGAAACTTAGTTAAAAACTTCAAACAATAACTAGTTCCAAAGTGGAACAATGATCTAGTCAATGAGAGATTAACCTGTTTTATATAAATAGCTTCTTTAATAGATAAATTAAATTTATTGCTATCATTGCTATTATTGGAAAAGTTGATTACCACTTTCACATTTTTTACAATTGACCACATGTTCAGCTATTGGTCCCAAACGATTGTGTTCCTTGATTGTTGCAGCTATATGTCGACGAGTTTGCGCAATGTAGGAACAGTCTTGATCATCAATACAAGAGAATTTGTAGACGACATTAGCTTTGAGAATTACAGGGATGTTATCTTTCAAAGAAAATATTGAACCAATCTTTGTTGTTTTGAAGGATATATTGATTGGTATGATTCTTTTGTCAAATCTAATTAAAAATGTTGGCCGTCAATTGAAAACTGTTGACGAGTTCATTGTAACAAAATGAACTTTTTAGCATAACGCGAACTTGATGTTTTAATTAACCAGTCTGTATATAAATTGAATGAAATTTCTAAAGTAATTTTACAAAAAACGTCCTTAAATCTTTGATGATATCAACAAACTCACTGGTATAATTTCAGACAAATCAAAATTTGCAACTGTGCCAATTCCATCTAATGGTATTAATTCTATAATTAAATCTGAAACTTCTACTAAATATTACTAGAATAGCTATATAAATTCAATTGATGAACAAACATTTGCTCATATCAATCCCTGTGGTTCCCAACCAGGCAAATTGTAGTCTTGCTAAAATAAATTGGTTCAATATTTGAACAAATTTAGATTACCCTGCATTTCTAATAAATTATCTTTTGTTCAACTGATGAATTTTTGAATAAATTAAAATGTTTTGAATTCAATTCTGAAATATCTTCATCAGCTTGGATGTTACAAGTCTTTTTTACTAATATTCGCTGAAATAATCTATTGATTTAGCTGCTGAGTTTGTTTATACTAATAGCAGTTGTGCTCTTCCTTTTCATAAAAAACATAAAAAAATTATTACAATTTGCTACTTCAGGTAAATTTTAATTTCAAAGTACTTTAGGTCCTAATTTAGCTAATATGTTTGTATCAGCCCAAGAGGAAAATTGGTTGTTATTTTCTATTAATAAACCTATTTTACTGTAGATATGTTGATGATAGTTTCTTGATTATCCAAAATAATTTCAATAAATTAGATTTTGTTGAACACATGAATAGCTAACATGCTAATATATAATTGACATGGGAAAATGAAAACAATAAACCAATAAAATAGCTTTTCCTGACATCAAAATTGATCATCTTGATAATAAAATTAATACATACAGCTGTTTATCGCAAATCTATTTATACTAATCTTTTATTAAATTATAAATAAATCAACTTTACCCATTTCATGAAAATATGTCTCATTCAATATATTTTGCACAGACCTTTTGAAGAATGTTTTTGTTGGCACTCTTTCAAACATGAAGTCAATTATTTGTCTCAAACCTTTCAAATTAATTCTAATCTTAAATATTTTATTAACAAAATTATTTCAAAATAGAAATTCTCTCTAGACATTTCAAATTCTAATCCTAATAATGATACCCTTTCTTCTTTTTTGTCGCTGTTCCATTCTTTGGTTTGCCATCCATGCAGCTGGCCAAAAAAATTAAAACAAAAGAAACACAAGAAACATACCAATCAATATATCCTTCAAAACAACAAAGATTGGTTCAATGTTTTCAATTCTCAAAGGTAATGTCGTCTACAAATTCTCTTGTTTTGATGATTAAGACTGCTCCTACATTTGCAAAGTGAGCGACTTTTAGCTACAAGAATCAAGGAACACAATCATTTGGGACTAATAGCTGAACATGAGGACAATTGAGTAAAATGTGAAAGTGGTGCTCAACTTTTCGAACAATTAAGATCATTGACAGTGATTAAAGAAGCTATTTATATAAAACAAGTTAATCCCTCATTGAATAGATCATGGTTGAACTGTGGAACTAGTTATTCTTTGAACGTGTTTAACTAACTTTCTGTTTTTCTTCTTGGCTTAATTTATTATTGAAATTTATTAATTGCTTTAATATTATTGTTTTAATTTCACATAATTAATGTAAACGTAACAAATTAAGTCTCACGATGTAAATTGAATTTACGAAATAGTCACTATTTTATGAATAAACATGGCTGTATTAAAACATTCCTCCTGTTTATATTTCTACGTAAATTACGATTCTCTAAAATAAATTTGTTTGATTTGTCAGTATTGTTAGAAATTTTGTTTAATATTTATAGATCAATGTGACGTTTATGGAAAATGGAGACACTTGTACGGCTACTTTTAATGGAGTTTTATTAATCAGAAAAGGATATACCATTATTCCATGTAGGTTAATCAATGGTAGATAACCTTTTTACTATACGACTTTGCTATTGGTGGGAATTTGTCAACCCCACCTCCATAAAACATCATACCTCCACTGTTTCAATTGAGATGAAATTTGGTACACAGGTAACTTTAATACTTGCATCGGCAGAACAATTTAATAAGGGGGCCGAGCTAGGTGGGATCATCGAGGACGTGGATGAAAATATTCTGAGTACTACTGAGAAGATTGAGAAGGAGGAAACCAGGAGTGGAACTACAGTCGGTGCCGTCACACTTCTGTATTGGCGGCAATGAGAGGCAGACGTGATGGCTAAGCAAGGTAGTTGAAGCAATCAAGACTTCACATCATTGGATCACAAGTTAGTTGTCAAGGCCATCATAGATCATGTTAAAAACAGAGATCACTCTTCGTGGTATTGAGGGCTATCAAAGATTATGCTAATAAAAGAGATCACTCTCCTTTATGATACAGAAGCCCTTTTCCAAATTTGTCATCTTTGAAGGTAAGTGAAAGGGATAATGTCATGCTCAGTCCAATCAAACTTGGCAAGAGCCTACTGTTGGAGCACTACCTTCACAAGATCGTTAAGGCACCTAACCCCACTGCCCTGAGTTGGCGACGTAGAAACTGCTGAAAATCAGATGGTAGAGTGCCCTAGATGGGATAACCTGAATAGGCAGCTATTTATTCACTTATAAATGGCACTAATTAATTTCCTGAACATAAATTGAATTTGAACAAAATCAATTTAAACTCATCGTCCAAGTCCTGGTCCGGATTCAAATTTAGTGGAACTCAATTTCTGACTTAGGAAAATGTTACCACCCTTTTACTTAGTGTACTTATAATATGTAGAAATACATTGGTCAAATATGAAGGCATTCCAATGGAATATTCATACTTCATGATGAAATAAAATTTCAATATTTTCCTATTGAAGTATAGGTACAGTATTTTTAATTAAATTGACAATTATTGATAGAATATTATACCTGTCTCTGACGTAAATTTCCAATTTTTTCTTCTGAGTTGAATTGGATCTTCATATCTCCAAGAAACTACTGAACTACTTCCTTTGCAGGTTGCATAATAAAACAATAAAATTAGGAACTGAATGCAACAAAATTTCATTAGTTTTGATACAATAGTTTAAAATAGAGTTAATATATTAGCAGCTTCTGTTAATTTATGATGAAAATATTTTTATAAGAATGGTTTTCTAATGTTCTAAGAACAAATTTTCTGCTAAAAGTTATCTATTAGGGTATTTTTATATATAAAATAAGATTGATCAAAAAGTCCCAAAGATAGTTAGTTCTCCTTAAACAAATTCCACAAAATTCTTTAAATAGGTACATTAATGAAATTAAATATGCTTAATGATAGGTCTTGGATTCATAATGCTCTAACTAGATACCAAATTTAAAACTAACAAAAGCTTAAAAAAACTAAAGATATTTATGGTTCAATAATTCGCTGCTTAGTCCTATGCATAATTTGAAAATAATCTAATAATTTTTGTTTTTTTAGATTATGTCTTTTAATTAACGTACCTACTGAAATACTTAGTTAAATAATAATGTCTAGTTAGGGTCATATTATCCTAAATAACATATTTTTTATTCGTTTGCTTCTAGGATTTTAATGCATAATTGCAGCAAGATGTTTGTCTCAAAATAGAGTTCAACAGAATTTAAAGTTTAGGTCACTTTTACATAAAACACTCCAATTTATTTTTTTTATTTTGCAGTTGAATATCAGTCTAATAATCATTCGGGTAAGTTTGATATTTTTCTCTATATACGTATGTACTTTAAGTGTTCTATTTGTATTTCTATGACCATTATAAAGATATCCATTAATCAATCTTAATGTCTCTTTAGTTCATTTAACTGTGAAATTTGACAACGAATATTAAATAACTGTCTATATATGTAGACACTTGAATTATTTTCTTTAATAGATCCTAATTCGAAATGCCAATTTTAACCAGCTCAATGACAGGTGTCCAATATAGACAAATAGATGTGCGTATATTTTACTGTCTTACAATGAAGGATTTCCTACAATAAGATGATTTTTGCCTAAGCCCTATTTGAAGCAAACCTCGATAAAATTGGTTAAGTAGTTTTCAAGCTTTGAGGTTCAGAAGTTCATTTTTCATCTTTAGGAAAACAAATATCATAAAATAAATTTACATTTAGACTAAATTCTAAAACGCCAAAAGTACACACACTAATAAATATTTAATAGAATTAAATGTCTCACCAAAATGAATTTTTTTAGAAAATTATTTTTTGTTTCAAATATATTAATATCAGTAATATAAATCGCACATGGCATTTACATCTATTATAAAAGCTGAGTAATAAGCCAAAATATAAAAATTCAATAATAGTTGGCCCTATTATATTGGTCAAATGATTTAGACCGATGTACAAACAAACTTATGTGTATCTTATGGCAACCAGGCTTGCAATTTCATCATCACGGTTGTTGTTTTGAAAACTAAGGTTTACCTAAAAAGGTGTGTATATTATACTGTCTCCCTATGAATGATTGCCGACAATAAAATGATTTTTTTTCGAATCCCTAGTTGGTTAAGTAGTTTTCACGTTATGAGGTTCAGAAGTTCATTTATTCAACTTAATGAAACACACCAATTCATGGATAATAGTCCATCGGAGTTATTTATTATAGGCAATTGGATAAACCAGTAAAAGTGAAAGAATGAAATTTAATAAACAAGGACCATTTAAAATCCTCTAGTGGTTCCAAGTGGCGTTCAAACAACAGCATGCGACCAATAGGATAAGTCATTGTTAGTAGCTCGTTCCAGTTGAGTGAGGCTTATGAACGCTAGAATTATAATTTTAAAAGAAAACTATTTTACTGATTTTTTGCTTGATATTTAAATATCGTCATTACAGAAATAGCAATTGAATTGCAAATTAAATAGAAACAATTTCATTTTAAAACCATTGCAATTTATAAAACACCACAAACAATAGTGCTCTCCCATTCATTCAACAGCAGCATGGGTAACTAGGTGACTAACACATTCGGCTGACATGCCAGATGGTTAGGGTTAGAGCCCATCTACGACTGGTACGATCCAAAGAGGTCGAGACCAGTCTCTTAGTGGCTTATACTGGTGAATAAAATTTAACATGCGTTTCAATTTAATTTTTGATTCATTGTGAAACTTGACATTTCGTTATTATCACCAAAATTGCAATATATATATGCAATATATCGACAATCAATCGACAATTGTAATTTGTATTTAACACTCATGTCAGTATTGTAGTTGCGCAATATTTATTATAAATATACAATGCATATTTCGTAATTAATATTTGAAGCTTGGCTTTGTATGTAGGAAATTAGCATTTACTAAATAAGCACTCAAAGACTTTTTTCACAAATTCTTCCAAGCCGTTAGTTTCCTAATGTACTTATTTTATAATTATAACAATTTGGAACATAAAATTTCTAAATTCAGTGCAACAACAGATATTTTATCAAGGTGTCTGCAAGTCCTGGAATTCTGGATTGCAATTTGAGTGCTAGAATTAGTGTAAAAGTCCTGAAAATGAGAGTTCTAAAAATCTTAGAAAATTTCAGAAAATATTTGTTAATCAAAATATTGAATTGACCAATATCTTTTTTTTCATTGTTCATTGTTGAAGGAGCACCACCCTTAGATATCCCTAAGTCGAACCCAAAAACAAAATCATTTTATTACAAATTTGTAATAAAGTTTAATAGCTAAATGTTATTTGGATGGGTTGTCTAATTTATTTACTTTTCTTTGGTTTTCTTTTGTCTTTTATGATATTTTTTATTTTGCAGTTAACCAAACAAATTTAAGAAATTTATCAACAGGTGAGTCTGTTCATATTCGATCATACAATTAGCTATTTCTAAATTGGGATCACAATGGTTTTAGACAAACATTTGTGCTCCGTTTTCTGAAAGTACATAATGATAATATCGTGCCCCAAAGGTTTGATAGTTTTATTACATATCATAAGCTCAGAAAGGTAAGTTTCACAGATTACAATTTATAAAAATTATTCAACGTCAGTCTCTATTTTGCTATACTAATAACGATCAGTGAAAACGTAGCTGCCATTCATTTCTAATTTACAGAAAGGCAGATATCTCAAAATACAAATATCTTGTACACTTTTGGTTGTTTCATTTTAAGTATAATTAAGGATTATAGATACGAGAAATTATGAATTGCAGCAAAATTAAAGCTATCAAAAATGTTAGTTTTCGTTAACTAATTAGAAATTTGCAGAAAATCTTTATAATATTTTAGATATCTGGGGCTGATTCTCAAAGCAGTAATAGTCATAAGCATAACTTTGCTAACCAAGTGATATTTTTAACCTCATAGTACAATTATCATTACTTATTGTAATGCGATGAGAGGGTGGCCCCTTTTGAAAAATAATTTGAGCTCAGTGTTTTACTAAGCCATCCAGGCGCTGGTGGATGTGAGCACATAGTTGTTAAATTACCATATTTTTTATTACAAATTTTATATCATTTTAACAAAAACTCTTTGATTCTCTGTATTGGCAAAAACAGAGCTCAAATGTTTGTCCATATCGGTTAAAAAATATTGCTTCCGTTTACTTCAAATTTACATTGTACAGGGTAGTTTCTCGAAACAGCTTTAGCCACTACAAGATCAGTTTCGACCTCCTTGGGTCTCATCAGTCTTTGATGAACTTGAGTCTAGCGTGTAGTGGCTTGCTTATGCTGGTGAATATCAATTAATCTGCTATAATTTAGTCGTAGAAACACCAATTCATTTAAAAATGATATTAATCCTAACTTTCAGATCCAACGGAAAATTACTACATAATAACTGTGATAACTTCCGAATGCTCTAATTGCCATACCTGGCCTCACGTATTATTTCGTCTCTATGATTCAAAGCATCGCATTTCATCAAAACAACGGCTCGCCTTATTTTTAATTAACGACAGTGGAACAGTGAGGTCTTTCCATTATAAGTTCAAGGGTATGGGAAATCTAACAAAAATTGATATTGAAGTAACAGGACATGAACCAGCCTCTTTACAGCATGTATGTCATTTTGCTTTTGTTATTTTAAAGACGTAGATACGGAAAGCGAATAAGCGATTGGGTGAAGGCTCAAAAAATAATTTGTAGACAAAGAACTTACAACTAAAGGAACCCATTGACCCATTTGTTTTCGTATTAAATTTACGATCAATAAATATTTTGATGTCTAACTAATTTAAAGTTGCTGAGAAAAAAATGTTTCACAAATGAAATCTTCGATAAAATGAACAATAAAATGGCCATTTAATTGTTGCCATATAACACCTAAGGATAACACTAACACTACATATCTCTAACACATACATATAACCGTAGGTACGTATAGCAGAAAATTATTTTTGTTTTTGTTTCACTGTGACAAGTTTTAAAATAAAATCTCGGTTTATACACAGTACATTTTATTTAAAAATTGACGCAGTGAAAATGAAAAAATAAACGATCAATTTGAGTGTAGCAAAAATGTAATGGTTAAGATTAACTAAATGTAGGTAGATCGCCATTTTAAAAGAGATTACGTAATACATATTTATATACAATTTCATTGAAATTTAGATATCTGAACTGATTTGTGTATGTTTTGTTGTAGATAGTTATCGATGATGAGAAAACTGGAGATACTTATGTTGCTAATGGCTTTGCTAAATTGGTCGTCGGCAACCACAAAATTCAAATTTTGTTGCCATGTAAGTCTATCTTATCTGTACTATTTCTTAGGGAGTTTTGAGAACATTTTTACTCTAAAACTGTCAGAATCTTTCCAGAAGTCTCTACTAGTTGTCAAGATTTACAATTATGAGTACCAGCCAAAATTAATAAATCAAAACAATTTATTATTACGTTGCATAAAGCTAATTTTGACAGATTGATAAATGTTTTTAAGACAATTGTTTGAATATATTAGAGGAGGAGTCAGGGTAGCCGAAAAGGTAACCGATTATTCCAATACTCTGTGTGTCCTGGTATCTGTGCCCTTCCCCATCTCTAAACAATCACATTTTCAGGTTTACGCAATTGGCCTATAATTCAGGGTACTCGCTACAAACACCGAATCGCGAAGGAAGCGTCTCCCAGTTGTAGTCGTTGTCAGACAGCAGAAGAAGACACCAAACACCGACGATCAGCACTAGCGTTCTCCTGAAACAACAAAATCGGCGGAAGATGAACAACAACAACTTATTTGTAGCATCAACAGCTGTCACTACATACCCTGAATTATAGGCCAACTGGCAAAAATGCAATATCTTGATAGATAGGAATAAAACACAGGATGTGCCTCTAGTGGTTTCATCCACCACTTAGACAACGGAAGACGTCCATTCCCAGATACCTCGGCACACAGAGTATTGGGATAGCAGTGATAATTGGTTACCTTTTAGATACCCTGACCCTTCCTGGCTCTATATGAGGTCAATAATAATAATAATTTATTCATTCTAATTAAAGATTACAATAGAAAAACAGAGACTGCTATGTAAGCAGATCAAGGCTGAACCTAAACTGTGATTATAAAAAATGAAAGAATAAAAGAATACGTAGAAATCATGTTTATTTCTTAGTAAACAGGCAATATTTTAATTTATAGGGCGACCGGAAAAATATGTTTTTTTATATTTTGTAAAACAATTTATGAAATATTCACTTTTAGTTTTTGAGGAAAATAACAAAATGGAGGCCGATTGACTTCAAATCTATGTATGTGGTCTACTAGGCACTCATTAAAATAAATCTGTAAATATATATTTTTAAATATTGGTTATTGATTTCTGTCTCCCCAATCGACAATTGAAAATATTTTGAGATATTTGTTACTATATGCCTATTGTACATACACACCAACTTTGAAGACAAGTTGAATATACTTTGATTTTTGGACCTGACGACGTCATTGGCCTCGCACTTGGCCTACAAATTTATTTGTTTATTTATCTCACATTACCAAAAATAAATATACATTTCATCTTCTTTTACGAAATAACCTATAATATAAAAAAGCGCCCTATACCATTTATTTCAATCAAATGAGTCAAAGAAATAATCTAATGTATCATTGTTTGTATTTTGTTATACCGACTGTTGTCAAATTGAGCATACTTATCTATTTTTTTATTTTGCTTTATTTTAGTTGAGCAAACATTGTGTAAGTTCAATATACAACACCTGTTTTATCTTTTGTTTGCTGACTACAAACAATTCTTCACTACGAAAATTTATTAAGTATTTTTATTGATAGCATAACTCTAATAATCCAATTAACTTTTTTTGTTCGCTTCCTTGTAGCAGGTCCATGTCTATGGACTCTACTTTCTCCACTGTTCCCTATTGCGTGCGAATTCCTTAATGTGTGAATATGTCTTAAGCTTAGTAGGTTCCTTCTTTCATTCATATTCTTTATGACTTCTTTGATTTTCTTCTTGGCGCTCTACTAATTTCTTTTTTGCTTCTACTTTCAGACTATTTTTATAGTTCTAAATACTATCTCTCTAATTATATTATTCTATAGCCCAATCCAAAAAAAGAATTGAAATAAAATAATTAGCATGCAACCTGTAAATCTTTAAATGGGTTGAACTATTTCAGCAGATAAATGGACAATTATATGTAGAACCAGAATGCACATTTGTAAATAACCCTACTTTTCGACAATAGTAAATTGCTAACAAATGTTGATTCCGGTGTTTACTGGATGCTTGCTTTCCTTCAACATTTGTTAGCAATTGTTTTCTATTGTGGAAAAGTATAGTTATTTACAATTGTGCATTGTGTGGTTGTACATATAATTGTTTATTAATCAGCGGAAATTTGTCATCCCATTCAAACATTTACAGGTGGCAGACTAACTATTTTAGTTCAATTCTTTTTTTTTGGATTGAGTTAACACACTTTTTGCCCTTTGTGGGCTATAAAATAATTTCACAAAGTTTTGCAAATGGGTTAATTCTGTGGCTATAACACAACCAAAACGTGTAGCAAAACTTCATTAACAGAATAAACCGTAGACGTTTGCATGATAAACAATGGCAAAAACAACGAATATTGAATTACCAAAAAACATAATAAATCTTGAGAGTATATTAATGAAAATTTCAGAATATGTCGAACGTGATATGAAAAAACTAATTTGAGAAAATAGACAAGTTGTGTTGAGAATAGTCAGAGTACAAAGGAGAATTTTAGAAGAACGAGAGAGCATACAACCTCTTGCTAGAAGTCTAACCTACTTATAGTACTAAATATATGTTTAGGTGTATATGAGTTGTTTCCATGTAATTATGTTTGATATGGCAACCCATGGCAACCGGACACAAAAACTGATAGCATACTTTTACTCTGAATCATTGATTACCACCAAATCCAAAATGTTGTGATAATCGAATAACATTAACAGCACAGATCTGGGTATTATTCGGAAGATTAAGATGAAGAATATTGACCAAAAAACTTTAATAGCTGCGAAATGGCCCAATTGGAATTTTATAAAATTGTTACGTATCTTAAAACAACAGGGCAGTAAGCCTTCAAAATATAAAATTATTCTAGCATCCAGATTTTTGTCAGTTACCGTTCGAAAAATAGGTCGTTTTAGGACTTCCTATAATACCTTGGGCTTGGGCTCACTTGGTTTTTAGCTATCAAGTTTAGATATGTACCGAAATAATAAAATGTACATATATCTCAGCAAATATTGTTACGTTACAGTAAAAATTGTTTCTTACAATATTATATTTAAATTTTAACCAATTTGTAGTTTTGTCTAAGAAAAAGTACAAAATCACTATAGAAATTGACTCTCATAAAGATTCTGCGACCTCTGATGACATCATATTCCGTCTACACGGCTCTATGAATAAAACAGAGCCGCGACTTCTTGACGAAAGCTTGATCAACAGAGTGGGAGGCGTGAAATCGTTTGTTTATCAATTGAAATATATTGGACAGCCAAAGCAGATCTACATTAAGACAATGGGAACAGATGAAGTTAAAATTAAAAAAGTATGAAAAATGGTTGTAGTTGTAAACAGTTTTTAAATTGGAATTAAATACTTTTCATGAAAATGTGATAGGCATAACTTTGTTTGATTTGTGAAATATATGTTTTGTTTAATATTTATAGATAATTGTGACGATTATGGAAAATGGAGACACTTTTGCGGCTACATTTAATCAATTCTTGAAATTCGGAAAACTATATAACAATAGTGCCATTATTCCTTGTAGGTTAATCAATTGGAGATAACGCTTTTAATATATAACTTTTCCAAGTGGGGGGGGGGGATTGTGAACGCCTCCGCCCTAAAACATTATACTTCCGATGGTCGATTGGGGGGAAATTTGGTACAGATGTAACTTGAATAATTCTATTGGCAGAAAGATAATCAATAAGGGCTCATCGAGGACGTGGATGTAGATATCCTGAATACTGCCGAGAAGATTGAGAAGGAGGAAACCGCTGCCACTGCGGTATTGGCAGCAATGAGAGGCAGACGTGCTGGCTAAGCAAGACCTCACACCATTGGGTCACACGTTGGTTGTCGAGGCCAGTATGCAGAGAGCTATCAAAGATCATGCTTAAAACAATGATCACTCTTCGTGGTACAGAAGTACTTTTTCGAAATTTGTGTTCTTCGAAGGTAAGAGAAAGGGATAATGTCATACTCAGTCCTATCGAACTTGGCAACAGCCTACTGTTGGAGCACTACCTTCACAAGATCGTTAAGGCACCTAACCCCTCTGCCCTGACTTGGCGACGAAGAAACTGCTGAAAATACGATGGTTGAGTGCCCTAGATGGTATAACCTATTTAAGTATATCAGTATCTCAGTTATTGATAGAATATTATACCTGCCTCTGACGTAAATTTCCAATGTTTTCATCTATGTAAATTGAATTGGATCTTCTTATCTCAAGAAACTACTGAACTGGTTCCTTTGTAGGTTGCATAATGAAACATAATCAAATTTGGTACCGAATGCAACAAAATTACATTAATTTTGATACAATATTTAAATAGACTTAATATATTAGCAGCTTCTGTTAATTTATGGTGAAAACATTTTTATAGAAAAAGTGCGAATGACTTTGTCACATTCTAAAAACAGATTTTCTACTATAAGTTACCTATTAAGGTAAACGTGCATATGAATTATTAGGAATAATATTATGAAAAGATTTGATAAATTTAGAATTAATATTAGTCTTAGAATCTCTTATATTAGATATAACATCATAAATAGATAAATTAGATCTAGACTTTAGACTTAATACCAATACCAAGATTGGCAGAATCTAAAAGATTAGTAATAGTATTAGGGAAGGGATTTGAAGTGCAATTAGTTAAATTAAAATTTACAGTAAATCCTTATAAATCAGAATTATTAATATTATACGAATAGAGCAATATACGTATTTAGCAATAATGTCTTTATGTATAATACAAAACATATTTTTAAATTTCAAAGTCATTGGACCAGCTTAAACGTCGAAATCAACCATTTTCAATGGATTAGAACTGAACAGTAATAAGAACACATGATATGCAATAATTCAAATATTATTAGGAGGCTCCTTTCAGTTAACTTACAACATTATATATGTTGTCCTCGAATTTCACCAATATAGACTTATAGCACAGCATGTAATTGAATGCCATATTTTATAACTATATTTTTTAAACAAAAAAATAATTTTGTCGGTATATATCTATTTGTGTTGCAGGGATATTTAATCTTATTGATTTTTCAATAGTATGTGTACTTAAACCATTGAAAAATTAATAATATTAAATAATATAGATATTTGGCAGATATTTTACAGAAGAACAAATTTTAGCTTTAAACTTCATTTTGGACGAAATTCTTTTTTCTAATTTCAGATAAAGTTTATTGCAGAATATTATTTAGATACGTTGTCAGATTTATTTTATTTTCTTTGGTTTTATTTTGCAGTTGACCAAACAGGTGAGTCTGTTCATATTCGATGATACAATCCTATTTCTAAATTGGGTTCAAAATGGTTCTAGACAAAAACATTATTGCTCCGTTTTCTGAAAGAACACAATCATATTATCGTGTCCTAAAAGATTGGTAGTTTTGTTATATAATATAAGCTCAAAAAGATTATAGTTTATACTAAAAACTATCGGTGAAAAAGTAGCTTCCATTTATTTCTAATTTACACAACGGCAAATATCCAAAAATATAAATATTTGGTATATTTTTGGCAGTTTTGATTTTTATTCTATTTAAGTATTACGAGTATGTAATAGAGACACGAGAAATTATGAGTTCCACCAAAATTAAATCTATCAAAAATGTTAATTTCCATTAACTAATTGAATATCAAAAAACAAGTTGGGCTTAGATATAAAAAACTTTGTTTCACCCACTGAGCTATCTAGGAGCTGGTGAATGTGAGCACATAGTTGTTAAATTACCATACAATTTCTATTGCAAATTTTAACAAAAAAAATTCTTTGATTCACTGTACTTGCAAAAACGGAGCGCAGATGTTTGTCCATATCGGTTAAGAATTGTTGCTTCGGTTTATCGAAATTGCTTCGTCGTTCCTCGAAATTTCATAAGCCGCTACAAGATCAGTTTCGACCTCCTTGGGTCTTATCAGTCACAGGTAAACTTGAATCTGGACCCTCTGACGTGTAGGCGCTTTTGCTTCTGAATCTAAATTAATCTGCTATATTTCACTTGTAGACAATTACTTCAAAATATCTGTGGAAACTGCCGACTGCTTTGATTGCCATACGTGGTTTGTTGTATTATTTCGTCTCTATGATTCAAAGAATCGCATCTCATCACCAAGACGGCTCGGCCCATTTTTGACTAAGGACAGTGGAACGATGAGGTCTTTCTATTATAAGTTCAAGGGTTTGAGAACACTAACAAGAATGGATATTGAAGTAACAGGACATGAACCAGCCTTTTTGCAGCATGTATGTCATTTTGCTTTTGTTATTTTAAAGACGTAGATTCGGAAAGCTAATAAGGGATTAGGTGAAGGCTCAAAAAATTATTTGTAGACAAAGAACTTACAACTAAAGGAACCCATTGACCCATTTGTTTTCGCATTAAATTTACGATCAATAAATATCAAATATCATCCAAACATATTTTGATGTCTGACTAAGCCATTTAAAGTTGCTGAAAAAGTAATGTTTCACAAATGAAATCTTCGATAAAATGAACAATAAAATAGCCATTCAATTGTTGCCATATAACACCTAAGGATAACACCAACACTACATATTTCAAACACTATACATATTATTGTAGGTAGGTACGTATAACAGAAAATTGGTTTTTGTAGTATTTTGATTGTGACAATTTTTATAATAACTAATACTTATTTGCACATAGTAAATTTTGTTTAAAATTTGTAGCATTGAAAATAAAACAAAACGAAATTATTTGAGTAGTGTTGTTAACCTTAGGTGTTATAATAGAACTAGTCGGTTAAGATCAACAATCTGTATTTAGATCCTCATTTTAAAAGAGATTTGTGTATGTTTTGTTGTAGATAATTATCGATGACAAAAAAACAGGAGACACTTACACAGTTCCTGGCTTTGCCAAATTAGTCGCCGCCGATCACAATATTCGATTTTCGCTGCCACGTAAGTTTATTAGTTCTCAAATTAATAAATCAAAACAATTTATTACTACGTTGCATAAATGTTTTTAAGACAACTGTTTGAGTCAGGGTATCCGAAAAGGTAACTAATTACTAGTGGCGTTGTCCCAACTGAACTATTATAACTCGCTGTTAACTGGTCTTTCACTCAAATCTAAAAATAAAATCTTCAAAACGTACAAAACAGTACTGCGGAACTAGTCACTCGATCCAACTGGTCTGCACATGCAACTCCTTTGCTTCCTATCACTGAACGTACACAATTGAAAGCTTTATTGTTTACCTTCCATGCCATAAATAAATCAGGCCCGGATTACCTAGCGAATTTAATCACTCTCAATCAGCTTGAAAATAAAGATCCTGAAAACTCTTGTTTGGACAGTTATCTCTTACGGGGCCGAAGCATGGACCAGAAGCTAAAGAACGGAAAGAAAAAGCCATGAATTAGCTGGCGACCCTCGACGCGGCTGACACCACTACGTACACGGACGGCTCTGCTAATGGGGGCACTACAAATGGAGCTGGTGGTATTGTCAAGTACTGGAAAGACGGCAGCATTGACAGAGAAGCGATCCCGGCTGGGAAATACTGCTCCAGCTGCAGAACGGAGCTGATGGCTTTGAGAAGAGGCCTTCTGAC